>JAJHUR010090864.1:0-10865 GCA_027495735.1 Lutjanus campechanus
ACCTTGTAGGTTTTACTGTGTTTTTATGAGAGGGTATAAATCATCATGATGTTTTTTTTTTTTTTTTTAAACGCTGCTGTTTTTACAATGTGCAGCCAGATTGACAAGGCAAATGCGCAGCCCTATAACAAAGCCTATTACAAATACTGTCTGGAACACACTGGGCACTGAAATTCAATACAGCTCCAAATAATGAAAGGATGTCTGTGTTGTCCTATGTCAGTCAGAATGGAGAAACAATGAGAAATATTTTCAGTGGACACATTAAAATGAATTACTCTTGTGGGGAACATAAACACAGTGTACTCCTGCTCTACTTGCAGGTGAATGGAAAACATGCATATTATCATATTGATTGCTTTTCGCCTCAATGAGGAGATTTCCATCTTTATTTCATAAAATGTGTACATACAAACAAAGGTTGGGAAGAAGAGGGGTGTAATGGCATCCACTGAGAGAGACTCCTCGTCTAGACACACAGTTTCCAACAGAAATCATAAAAGAGCAGCTCTCCACCACTGCTCTCTACAATGTAAACAGCTCAGGCCCAAACCTCTCCACTCAACAACACATTTGCTCGCTACGGCACCCACTCATATATTCATGTATTCATGTGTTTATCAGAACTTGGCGGCTTACGTTGCCATTTTCTCCTTATAATGGTGAGCGAATGCACTTCCATAGTGGAATGAAAATAATCATGGATCCCATGAAAACCCAGACACACATTTGTATTTTTTTTGAGAGAGAGAGAGAGAGAGAGAGAGAGAGAGAGAGAGAGAGAGAGAGAGAATATGAAGAGATGAGAACTGCAGAGTGAAAGGCCAAATTTAGCCTGTTTTCCATACCTGCCTCAGAAAATCATACAAGCAACAGCAACTGTAGGTTTAATTAACGTCCCCAGTGGCGTGTACGGGTCTTCTTTTTTTGAATGATACACGGGCAGTTGAACATTTTGCGGTAAAGATGCTTTTTATGTAAAACACTGTATTTGAAGAAAAACTCCATGTCCATATCCATCAGGCAGAAACACTGCAGGAGCACAAGGCAAGGGCAGCACTGTAATTTGACAATAACAACCAACTTAAAGTCCAACACTGTAACCTAATCAGCTGTTTATGACCATCAGTTGTCTGTCAACATTAAGTTTAGTCCATTATCCTGAAAACAAAAGTCCACTGCTCTGAAAATACACAATCTGGAGTAGGAGTTCAGTAACTACCTACTTTACATCCTGCCTGCCAGTTTAACCATTACAATCACCTACTCCTTCTAAAAGATTATTAATGATTTATTATAAAATGGGCAAACACTAACACAAGTTATGGACCGGATCAGACCGGATCGTTGTTGTCGGAGAAGCCAATATTTCAAATAAATTATTTAATAAATTATAAAATTATGATAAATTATGATTATACCTCATCTATGTGATAGTACAAAAAAACCCACATTTTTGGTTATCACATGCAACCACTGAATTCTAGATGTGTCGCTGTGTTCATGTGTGGAGGGTTGTTTTTGAAATAGAAAGCAGTATGAATAGAGAGAGAGAGAGAAGGGAGGATTTAAACCGACCACAAAGAGGTAATTCATTCATTCAATAATGCGCATATTCGTCCTCTTCATTAACCTTGTCACTTTCACCTCAGTGTCCACATACCTCACACTGTTACAGTAGAAGCATTTTTGATAACTTCCTCACAGCTTTTAGTGAATTGAAAACATATTTCAAGGTGTGTTTGTGATATGCTTGTAATCCCGACTATCAATACCTGATGCTGCAGGGCTCTGTACCCTCCTGTCTCAAACATTTCCATCTCTAACACTAGTGGGCAGTCACATTCCACACAGGCTCAGTGTGTGTTATACCTGGATACCAGCATGCTGCACACACCACACACACACACACCTACACACACACCACACACACACACACATACACAGACACACACATCCATGCACATGTAGCTTTTAGCCCTCTTCTTCTTTTTTTTTTGTCTTCCTCCCACTGTCTCTTTTGTGTCTTTTGCTCAGCTCTTCACCAACTCAGTTGAGTTGTGTAGCAGTAGAGCAGCTGCAGCCACTGCTCTGCCAAGCAGAGCAATCAACAAACTGGTGAGGGAAAATGTCATCCTGGTGAGCACTGAGAAAATGGCTTTTTAATTAATGTTTTGATTTTGGGTAGTATATCACTCTTGAGAAAAATGATTGAGCTGAGTGGCATTTAAATGAGGGGGTTACAACCACTGAATGACCATTCAAAGTCATCATGGAGTTTATTGGATATTAATTAGGAGACAAGGAGGAGGAGGGAAGAGAGAGAATGCAGAAGAATGCCCACCCCAAATGTGAGAGAAAGGAGAGAAGAAACACATGAGCATGGATTAAGAGAGGTTAATGTAATTTGAAATTTGAGTAGTGTGTGTGTGTGTGTGCCAAGACATTTAGCATGTTTTCTTGTGTTTGAGAAAGAGATCACAGCACTTGTCTGCAATCAGTCCTGCCATTTGAAATTCAGAATTTGATCACAGAATACTGCTAGTACAGAGTGCCATGGTAAGGGGGAAATATCGGTCTGGAAATCTGTAGAGGGATTGATAAACCAGGCGCATGGATTAATAGACCAAGCATGCAGATTAATAAACCATGCGCTCAGTTTAACAAACTAGATTACTGAATTGCGCAAACAGATTGCTGAACTTTGAAATTTTTAACGGAGAGTTTAAAGCAAGACATCCGGTATGTGCCATTCAGATAAGACAGAAATCATCCATGTATTAGTTGGACATTTTGCAAAATAAATATGCATGTTTCACAAAATGATGAACTAATCCTTTAGTGGTCTTTGCTTTTGTACCGAGAGTTAAATGAGAAGATCGATACCACTCTCATGTCTATGAATTAACTGTAAACAGTAGCACACCCGAAGCGTGGCTGGGAGGGGGGTATGGCCACCCTGACTGGCCCCCCACTGCCCCACCTCATGACTTGCATATAAATTATAGGATTCTTCCCAGGGAGGCTCAGTCTGTGGAAATGAATAAAGTTATTTCATTAAGTTAACAAAAGGAGATCACATAGAATAGCATACCTGTGTGTGAATTTGGTAAACAGATACAAAAAAGATGCATTAAGACAGACCTTTTTTATGTATTTGGTGTAGTCAAACTTGAATATCAGGCTTCAATTTTTGAATGCACATAAATTGGGGAAAGGGGGCAACTGTTTCCAAATTTCATTTGAGGGGAGACACACAATCTCAGACTTTGAAAACCGCTGATTTAAATCAATTAAGTATATTTTACATTATCATTTATGTGAATGAAAATAATGAGTGCATAGTCAGCCAGCCACTTTTGACCACCTGTCAACCCTCCACACCTGCCCCCCAGCTTCTGGCCACCCCTATGAAAAATATCTGGGGCCACCATTGTCTTTGGACCTGGAAGCAAAGAGTCAATTAGCCTAGCATAGAATCAATAGTAAAAGCATAGGGAAACAGATAACCTAGCCGACGCCTGTGTTCCAAAATACACCTATCAGCACCTCTCACTAAAAAATAATTTGTTTTATCATTAGACAAAGAAAAATGTAAATACTCTAAGTTACAGGCTTAACATTTTTTGGCAAACATTGACCAGGTGCAGTGATTTCTGGGCAGCTTCACTGTGAGTACAAAGACTTGCAGGTTGCAGGTCATAATCTGACTTTACTCACCAAAGCCAGTCAGCATTCAACCCTGGTTGGAAAGAGTATCAAATGAAAATGCCATATTCTTCAATCAGCACATTCATATGGGCAACTGTTCTTTACTATTTACAGAGCGTACACTGAGCCTTTTTATCTTTAATGTCAACCAAGTTCCAAGTCAATGGGTAAACAGGCAAGGAGATACAAAAGGAGAGCAACAACATAACAAGAGTGCCACGAACTGTGGAATTAGTCAGTAGACATAAACTGCAATGAAATCTTAGATCCTCAGGTATTGCATCGTGTTAGGACAGCAACCAGCTACCACAGCCTATAGTTTACAGTGTTCATCAGTAAATACAGTCAACTGATTGTAAACTTCTTCCTATCTGAATAATACCCCTTTTAAATTGTAGGGAAATACTGTGTCATTGACTTAAGACAAGGTTTTTGTGGGTCAGCGACACAGTCGCTTTTTGCTGCCTCAGAATAGCAATGCTCCAGTGCACTTGACCACACCTCATTTTAAGACCAACACACCCATGGGCACACAGATGGGCACAAGTATATTTGTTCCTTACACAATGCGGGTGCTGGCTGTGGAAATGACAACCGTCATGACGAAAACTAGCAATGACAGGTGTTCTGCACCATTCGCCACTATGCAGGCCATGTAAGAGAGCCTATAATCTCATCTTTTTCAGGTGTTGGTGAAATTTGCTTTCATATAGTTTTTTCTAGAAACTGTGTCTTTACAGATGTGGAATCTTTGTTCTATTTTATGTTGGGCTTGAGAAACACAACATAAGTTGTGGATATAGAGTACATGTTTTTTTTGAAGATCAACTATGTAATGTTTCTGATACGTGTGTTTTTTGTGTGTGTGTTCACTTTGATCTCTCTCTCTCTCTCTCTCTCTCTCTCTGTATCAAAGTGGTTCAAGGAAAATAGTTTGTTACATATGTTTCTTTTTTTTTTTTTTTTGAATTTTATTAAGAGTTTGAAGGTGAGGCGTACATTCAGGGGGAGAGAAGAAAAAGAGAAAAGTTACATATGTTTCATGATAGGAGATTAGAGGTTAGGGCACAGATTTATGGAAGAATTCCAACTTTTGACCTGACCTCTTCCTCCTCACTTTCATCTTTTTCTTCAGTCCCCACAGGGTTAGGTTTTACATGCAACATGCATGAGGTTTATTTATTTATTTATTGTAGACCCTGATTTATGCATGTTGAGAGTCTTACGTTATTCTTCAACTTTTCAATTCTTATCACGCCTCCATCCACACTGTCAAACTACATCACCCTACATCCCATTCAAACCTCATCAGTTTCAAGTCAAATAAGTACCTTTTGGTTTAACACTTTCAAACTCATTGTTTCATTTCTTTGCAAAGATTTGCAAAGATCAGATATACTGTCTTGATGAGTGACTTTATTCTTTTGCTGAGAAGCGTCTTCAGGGGTAATGTAAAAACCATGTGTTTTTTTTTCTTTACTTGCACAGCGTGTATTTTTGATGTCTGCAAACAGCTTTGCACATGTCACCAGGCATGAAACACTATGTTTACACTGCTTTTCTACTCTGTTTGTATACACTTGCCGTGCTGATCACAATATGTCACCCAATGCAGCTTTTTCACATGTTCTGCTGTAGTTTTCATGGCACCAATAAGATAAGTTAGCTGCACAGACAATATTTGTAAGTCAGACACATTTGGATTTGATTTTAGTCTTTGTAGGGGTTAATAAAATAAACATAAAGTAACCCCTACAAGTTTTGAAGGTGACTAGATAATAGGATAATGATTAAATCCCCTAATCTATATTCCACTTCATGCAACCTTTATGCTCACAGTGCATGCATATGAATGAACGCAACAAGTGTTTGAATCCATGGGGCTGCAAGATTGGGAAAATACTGACAACTTTGCAAAGAAAAGCTGATATAAAATATAAATCTAGAGGACAAACACAGGCCTTCCCCTATGCTGTCAACAAATTCTGACTCCCCTCCCCTAAGCACCATATATATAGACCCTGCTAACCTACAGTGGCAAGTTTCTGTGTGTGTTTTCTTTGTTACCTTGAGGGAGGGGTACTGCTTTCTGGTCTGTGAGGCAATGATAAATCACTAGTCAGGTGAAGATGAAAGCCTGTGGGCCAAACTGCTTCAAAGTGTGGCCTTTATGAGTCGCCAGCTTATCTTGAAAGGACTGGAACAGTCCTCAAAAACCAGACTGACTTATTCTGATTGAATTTCAGCTGTGCTTCAACCCGAGGAGGTCTGCGGTGTGTTTCTGTCTCGGATGACAAACATCCCTTTTCTCCTAATCCTAAAAATCTTCTGGACTGATTAGTAAGACAATGATCTAAATGCTACAGACAGACGCACCACTGGGCAGATGTCTGATCAGTTATCTTCTTGAATCTTGTCTTTATTAATTAAGGTCCTCTATAAACATCACAGAAATATATTAATTCATATATTGACCATTCACTATACCACTTATAACAGCAGTTGCCCAATCATAGCTTTAATCTTTTTGCATCATGACATAGCACTGACATAACATTTTGTCATATATGCATCCATGAAGTGAATATTTTAGGTCCCTGGCTAGATTCAAGCTTTATTACCAGTCAGATGAAAACATAAAAAAGTCAGCCGGAGACAGCACGGCAGTTCAAGCTGATAAAAACCTGCCAGCATCAGTGGTCATTTCAGCTGGCAACAGTCACCAATTAAAAAAACACTAGCCTGCTTTTGTCTACTTCTGTCTGCAATTAAGGGCCTATTATTTAAAAAACAAAAAACCTATTGTCAGAACATCTATATTTGACATTTCTGCAAAACCCAAGAATGTGTTCAATGACAACGCTTTCCTGCAATGTTATTAAATATTTAGCTCTCCACCATATGTGTGGATGACAACTATGGCATGGTTAAGTTGAGGGTAAAGTTGCAATTATGGCAAACAAACTGTTTAATGGTAGCAGAGAGGTGTACCAGCATGGAGGCTGTGGACGGGGCCAGAAATAAAAGCTTTGTTTAGCCACTTAAAGCTACTCCAAAGAGTTTTTAATGGGTTATAAAACAGCCTCAGTTTATTTCTAATGCTTCTATGTGACCTACATAAGTTAACAAGACTATTCGTGAGAAGATTGGCTATTTATCAATAGTTATTCTTTGTGTCTGCACAGGGTCAGATTCACCTTGAAATCAGATGAACGAGCCTGTGTTACTGTGAGTAGTGCTTCAGTCAAAAAGAAGCAGGAGGAGATTTTCTTATGATAATTTTGTTTTTGATGTATTTTATGTTTATCATGGTGGAAATACTACTGCTTCAGGCCTCAAAAATCAACAAAATATTAAAGTTCCTTGTATTAGCTTGTATTAGCCAAGAATAAATATCAGTTTAAGTGTATGCTCATCAATGTTTGGAAAATTCATGAATTCTAAAAACCTTTAGTCCACGGATTTGAACTAAAAAGACAGTTTTTAGGGGCCCCAAGTGGTTCATGTTTGACCTTCTCACTCTTTGCCTCTTGATCTATGCTTGATCTTTACTTTCATAACACCACATCCATTCTTATGAGGGACACAGGACGGTCACTGCATTCATCACACACAAAATCTTCAAAAGTATTTCCATAAAACCTGGGTGAACAATGAGTTCTTCAAAATGGCACTAAAATTCTGTTCATAACAGGGATAAAGTGGCAACTTTCCATTTATCTTCTCTAAAACATCCTGGCACAGAGAACAATAAAAATCTGTGTTCCAGGAAAGGAAAAGCTAAAATTTCATTTCATGGGTGTACGGCTGAACAAAATGTAAACTTCTCATCGAGAAGGTAGTTTGGTGATGAATGGGCAGAATGTTTCTTTCTCTCTGCCCTCTCACTTCTCAATCTAACAGGTGTTGTGAGAGTTTCTATTTCTTTTTTTGAATCTTGCCAATTAGATAACCTTTACCACACATTCATAGACACAAACATGTTTATGCTGTGTCCTTGATTTGAAAACATATATTTTACTTTCAAGTCAACAATCTGTTTTTCCTGAATTTATATTTTGTAGCAATGTAAAATAAGACAAAATAATAGCAGCCTTGCCAAAATACAATTTGTGAATGCTGATCCATTTTATTTTTATCTCCAAACAAAAGTATGGTACAGTATGTTAGAGGTTGTTGTTTATGCTCGCCAGGTGCACAGTGGGAAACCAATACAGATGGAGACAATCGGCCCAATTCAAGAACACTTTTTGTATTCTTATGCTAAAACTCATCTGTCAGGCTCATTCATTCATTCAGCCATTCAGATGCTCAAACTTGACTTCAGACTGGAGACTGTCTTTATTGTCATTCCAACCATATACACGAAGCTCACGGTGAAATGAAACAACAGGACCATGGTGCTGCACAGAACAACACAAGGGACACATAACCAACTGAGAGTATACAGAGCTGCACAAGACGACATAAACATACATAAAGTAACACAGGACTAAGATGCATGTGTGCAGCCACGTCTTTTTTTTTTTTTTTTTTTTGGTTGGTTCCAGAAGGTTCCCCGAGTCTGGGTGACTAATTTGTCGTAAATTGCTTATTTCTGCCTGATGAATGCTGGAATTGCAGTACCTGTTCTGCTCGGTCCATGGATGTGTTCACAAAAATCTCCCAAAAGAGCAAAAAGAAAAATTAAAGCTTCATGTTCTTCTCCCTAACATCAACAGACAAAATGATAAGCGGTTTAGTGGTGTCATTAGTCGTAGTATTAGGGGACCTGAAACAATCTGACTTGTGTTAATAATGCAGGTGCCAGTGACGTGTCATCGGAGCAGCGCTGTAACTGCACTGTAACGGAGATGAGAGAGAGTGTTCTGACATGAAGTTAGACGTTAAAGACATGTCTTTAATGCAAAGCGGCCCATGACTAATACGAGAAGCGGACAAGAGGACATGAAAGATATGGAAATGTTTTAGAGGAGAGAATATGAATATTATAGCTTACAGTAGGAGATGTTACACTGTCAGGTGCAGAGATCTATATAAAGACCCCGAGGCAGCTGTAGGAGTAAAGAAATTGCCCCAACAACTACTGAATTGTAATAGTTGCTGTGCTAGAATACAAAATCTAAAAACCTCTCCATAATAATGATGATCTGGTGAAAAATCGTTATTTTGCCTTAAGTTTGATGCATGTCTTGTTTTAATTCATTTTAATATCATGGCTACACTTTAAATTCTATCAGATTAGGATATTATCCTTTTAGGCCAAATTAGCCTCGTGTTTTTGTCCCAGTGGAAAAAGACAGACATCTGTGCCAGACATCAAGGCATCTGTGCGTGACTTGACAGATTTGAATCACTTGTGAATTTCGTTTATTCCACTTAGAGAAAAATGAGAAAATTGGCAAATGGCACCAATTCTCTTAAACTGCACCTACATGCCTCTTAAGAACAAATCTGTTTGGACAAATGGTTCTTTGCATGAGGCCCAATGTGGTCAGAGTGAAAGATCAATAATCGGGTATGCTGAGAAACAGAGAAATGTTCAGGCATTTCAATTTGCTGTGATAATGGCTGTACAGTATGAGAGCTGAAAGCACAAATTTTACATGAATATATTTAATGATATATCTTACCTATTAAATGTGCATTGGCAGAAATGCTGTTTAAATACTTAGCAAATCAACATTTTGAAATGATTTCAGTAGTCAAAGGCCGACATAGAATAATTTGAAAACAACAAAGCCCTCATTGTGTACTTGTGGGCCATCAACACCAAAATCTTGATCTTTTCTATCGAAGAACAGAATAAATTGCAGCTCATCAACTTCTTTTGTTGGACATATTCTGCTCATCTTGTTTATTGCTCACAGTACACTGTTATTCTTCTTTTATTCATTCAAATCAATACTAGAAGGCTGATTGCTGTGATGACAGCCTATTGGCAGTGCTTTTAAACAGATTCACTTGTGAAAGGAAAGAGCAGCAGGCTATATGAAGACTGTGTACGGTATCCACAGCAGTGGGTTGTATGCTGTCCTTCTTACAAGATATTAAAGATGAAAATAAAATAATGGACATACTGCAAATAATGGTTGTGAGGTTTCTGGAACTCTTTGTTGTGCATATTATAGTGCATAATACGCTGAGAAACATAATAATAACATAAACTACTATTTTACCACTTTGTAAACAGGACAAAGGAACACTTTGCACATCTATTACTGTAGATAAGACAGGTGCGTAAGAGAGGACATGTAGACCAAAAGTAGTGTAAAGTATTCATGATTAAAAAAAATGAATAACATTTATATTTATTTTATCATTTAATTACATATAACTAGTTACTCTCCAACACTGTTAGTAAGACTTGTTTTAGCCTAGCATTTGATGTCAGTGATGACTTGCGACCCCTGGCAGGCAGCAAAGAGGAATGAGGAGTCAGCAGTCAGTGTACGTTATAGGTTTTCTAAAAGTTTTTCAAGGTTTTTCAAAAGTTGTGAATCACCGCAACCATGAGAGGTCCTTGAGCATAAAGTCATAAATGTGTACAAAATCTCAGGCTGATGGGCCCAGTAGTGTCCAAGATTAGCTGTGGACAAGCTCCAGGTCACTTGTACATGCACACACACACACACACACACACACACACACACACATGAATGACAGCGTGATCTCCTCCAGTCCCTATAACAGCATTATCAAACACTAGCAATATAACATTGAGCCTATTTTGTTCTTAAGTGATGCTATGATTCAGTTTTTGTTGTTACTTCTTGTTAAGAGGCTTTAGTTGCAGCAGCACTGGTACATAAACTCTAAAACAATAAATGCTGAAAACTCTGTTTTGGGAAAAATCCACCCAAATCTCATGTGCACAGTTTAATGTACATACAATTTTGCACAAACAAACCTTCTATTTGCACATCTGTGTGTTTATTTATTGAGACAATAGCATGCAAATGTAATACAGCCAACCTGGAAGTCTTAAATGCTTGACTTTTTACCTCCATAAAAGTACCACAATCGGCTAAACAACAGAATCATTTAATGGTATAAATGCAGGATCTGGATCATCACCAGAATCTAATTGACTAATACTTGGCCCAGTGAACTGAAAGAGCTTCCTGCCTGGCTGTAGCTTTGACTTTGGGTTT
>JAJHUR010090865.1:0-32091 GCA_027495735.1 Lutjanus campechanus
AGTAAATAAAGTGTTATCAGGAATATTTAGGCATGACACTGAGTTAAGAGCTGAGGGAATCTCTTCCTTAAATTTAGCTACAGCACTTTCAGAGAGGCATCTGGTGTAATACTTTTTGGGAATTTGAGTGTAGTCCGGTAGTAAGAATTCAAACATTATTAAGAAATGATCCGATAAAACAGGATTTTGTGGGTAAACTATTAGATGGTCAATTTCAATGCCATAGGCAAGAGCAAGGTCAAGCGTGTGGCCGAAACAGGTCCAATAGGTCCAAATATGTTTGGACCTATTTTTCAAGTCTGTCCTGTAACGATTCGTTATCTTTTAATCTGTGGATCTTTTTTTTTTTCAGTTAATCAGTTAGTTGTTTGATCCATAAAATGTCGGAAATCAGCCAGAAACCAGAAAGAAACCAGAAAATATTCAAAATAGAAATAGAAAATTTAGACTTTGTTTTTCTTTAAAAAATCATCCTAACCAGTGCCTGTAATTATCACTGTAAAATAAAGTAAATTATGCCTTTAATCATCTTTGGATACCAGTTGGAGACCAACAAATAAGCAAAAGTACACATTTGGAAAAATCAGTCAGTGTGCTGCATGCATGTGCCTCAGACTTTAATAGAACTGGCACCAGTCAGGTACCGAGCAGATCAACTTTTTTAGTTTCCCTGCAGTAAACCCTTTAAAAGCTCCGTGTGGTTTTGTTTTTAAGAGTGTACCATGAGAGGAGGTGCCAAAACACAAAGCAATTCTGAGAGTTGTCAGGAAAGTAACCTGATAGTTTGTTGGCTGTAGTTAACTCTGCTGTTCTGTCCCATCAGGAGCCACACGCCCCTCAAGGACAAACTGTTCATGTACTCTGATTGTTGCTCCTCTGGGCCTTTTCATATTAAAGTTCTTCTGGGCTGTTTTTTTTTTTTCTGTGCCAGTAGTTGTAAACGACTCCACCGTATTGTTCAATAGTGGAGCAGCTCCTGCTCGCTGGTTTTTATTACAGTTTGGAAAGGGAAGCTGCCCATTGTTTGGCTTGTCATTCTCTCTTAAAGGCAGGAGTTTTAGCTGTAGGTGTCACAGTGGAAAACAGGATGTGGAGCCAGTTCTGCCATGTCGATAAGAACAGGCAAAGAGGAAAGCAAAATGTCATCTCCTGCAGCATTGAGGACACTTAAATAATGGGTGCGGTTGTGACCCAGCCTACGAAAAGCCTTTGTTAAACAAGATAACCTGAATAGGGTAGTATAAGTTTATAACAAGTTAATGATGGAACTAACATAGGTGTTTATTATTGCTTCCAGTGTATTGTACTTTGAACATGCGCCTCAACAGTTAACAACTGATATTTTATTAATTCCTGCAGCGGTGTATCTGTGGGTGTGGTGAAGCCCTATTCTCTCCCAGCCCTCATGTCTTGGACTCTTTCCAGTCTCACAGACAATGCTTTGTGGAAAAAAAAAAAGACAATAAGCCTGTGGGCATGATTAGAACTTAAAATAAGGAATAATGCAATGTAATCAATTCTCATATCTCACTCCATCCATTAGGTGAAGCTCTACATGCATAATAAAAGATATCTTGTTGTTATTGTGGTTTAGCCACAAGCGTCGACGCGGTACCGTAAAATCGTAAAAGTTATTTGTGTGACACGGGTGCCAGGCTGCGAGTTGCATATTTTCGTCGCCTCATTGCATGAAAGGACATGTTGGGTATATTCTGTAGTATTTTTTTTAATTCTCTGGTAATTATACTCTTCGTCAGAGGGGCTGTGATTTACACAACCGGAGCATTCCTGAAGTTCATTGAGTGCACGACTGTAAGAAACAGAAAAAGAAAAAAAAAACTTGTATGTGTTGATCATGAATCAAATGTTATGTCAGCGGCACATTCATTTCTCTCTCCAGAGCCTTTATGGAGTCGCTCTGGATCTGCTTGACATTATACCTGTCTGTTAATGCTGCTAGGGCGGTGCTCTGTCCTCGCCTCTCAGCACTGGAATGATTTCAGGAAGTGATGTAAAAATCTTGCTTTTCTGCATCAGATAAAAAATGCTTTTGAGGCAGAGTCTTGATACATTCTTGCAAATAAAATCTCTTATCTCGCACAGCTACATTCAAAAGAGCAGCAGCATGAATTACAAATGTCACATTGTCCCTCGGCTTTTGTGATTCTTTCCTACATGATGGAGTTACAAGAGCCCTCTTGTGGGTGGTTCGGCTCGGTGAAAGCCAGTTTATGAAAGTTACAGACAGATAATAATGATGGTGAGTCACTGCTGTCTGAAACTGGACTCTAAAGCTGTGGGAGAATAGCCCTTTTCTTTCCTCAGCCACAAACACACTAAGTAAGTTTACTGCAAGTCTGTCTTTTGTGAAAGGAGCAGCTCCTGCAGCCCTCTTTTTTTCTCTCTCTCTCTCTCCGCTCTGAGGAAAGAAAGAATGCAACTGATTCATTCTCTCCAGATGGAGGGGTTTTATGAGAGTGAGGACAATAAATCACCTTTCAGTGTGTCTGTGCGCGTTTGGTGCAGAGTATGTGTGTTTCGCGTGCGCGTGAGGCGGCACCTGTATTGTATTTGTTGGTTTAATCGGGGCTGATCATCAGGATGCCAGTCTAAAAATAAAGCCCGGCCTCTTCAGGTTACAATGCAAATCCACACATTGCGGCAGCCAGTCAGGAAGGACAGAGTCCGGGTCCTGTGACAAGTTTTGCTGTTTGATAGCTGGTTGCCCATGGCAGCAGCAGCAGGCCCACGTTCCCCACAAACCTCAGCCATGGACGGCGCATGGTATTTGCCTAACCTGTGGGCTGTTGCTACAGCAACAAAGCTCGGCATGGCCACACCCATGTGTGGTTTGCAGACGCTGACTCATCGTGGATGTATTCAAATTTTTTTTTTCTTTTGTTCCTTAAAATGTGACTTTGTTATTTCGTTTGGGACGTTTTCATTTTCACTCAGACATTTCCTCATGTGCTGTTTTTGTTTTTGTTTTTTTAATACAAACTGTTCAAAGGAGGAATGAATGACTGCACTCTCATAGCATTAGTCTGTCTCTCTGTGTGGCACAAACAAGCTGCTGGCACTGCCTGACCTGGTGCTCCCCACTGCCATTTTATACCCTCCTCACCAACCAGACAGGAGCTCCATTTTGTGAGGTCAACATCCATTTAAACATGATTTCAGAATGAAGATTCGACAGATTTATTGCCTTTTGCACAGGTACAGGATAACACAGGTACATCGGAATTCTTGTGCATATCTGTCAAAGTCAACTTTGTAAAGTGGGGGTAGTTAAAAGCAGTTATGTAAAAGGAAAAACATAAATACACACTATTTTCAGAAAGGACGTACTTATAAAAAATAGATGCTATGAACTATTTAAAAAAGGACAAAATAAATACAGACTATATAAAAAGTGCATGCTTTATAAAAAAAAAATACATTATGAAATATATAAAAAAATACATCCTGTGAATCATTGTGCATGGAATATAACCACAATTACAGAAAAGTTTGGATGCTGTATAAAACGTCAATAAAAACAGAATGCGATGATATATTCAAATGAGTACAGTACAAAGACAAGATATTTCATGTGGAAACAGATAAACTTTATTGTTTGTAAGTGTACGCTCATTCCGTCTTTTAATGCCTGCTGTATATTTCTGAAAATTTGGGACGGGGCCACAAGAGACTAGGAAAGTTGTGGAATGCTCCAAAAACACCTGGTTGGAAAATTCCACAGGAAAAACAACTTAATTGGTACTGTAATAGCAGTAGTATCATGACTGGGTATTAAAAGGGGCAATCCTGGAAAAGGCACAGTCGTTCACAAGCATGGATGCAGTGAGGTCCACCACTCGTAGGCAAATAGCCACAAAGAGTTTAAGAAACATTTTTCAACTGACAATTTTAAGGAATTTCAGGGGATTTCACCATCTGCAATCCATAATATCACCGAAAGATTCAGAGAATCCAGAGGGTTGTGTTAGTGCCCGTGGCATTATGGGTAACCGTCACATCTGTGAAAACACCACTAATGCTGAAAGTTACATACAGGTTTTGGAGCAACACATGCTGCCATCCAGACCACGTCTTTTTCAAGGACGTTCCTGCTTATTTCACCGAGACAACATCAAGACACACTGTGCACATGTTAGAACAACGTGGCTTCATAGTAAAATGTGTGGCGCATTATGAAGCAAAGAACTGCTGAGCACTTGAAGTCGTATGTTAAGCAAGAATGGGAAAGAATTTAACTTTGAAAACTTTTACAGTAATCAGTGTCCTCAGTTCCCAAACGCTTACTGAGTGTTATCAAAAGGTGATGTATCACAGTGGTTAACATGTCCCTGTCCATGCTTTTATAGAACATGTTGCAGGCTTCAAATTCAGAATCAGTTTATATTTACAAATAACAATAAAGTTAATATCCTGTCTTTGTACTTTATTTAATTGAATATAGTTCAAAAATGTTTTGCAAATCATTGCATTCTGTTTTTATTTACGTTTTACACAATATCCTAACTTTTTTGGAACTGGGTTTGTATGTAAAGATACACTATGTTAATTATTGCACTAAACAGTGGACTTGGGAAAGACTCAGTGTGACAGAGATAAAGGTAATCTCAGAGAATGAGACTGGATGAGGTAGATGAATGCAGTCACCAGTGCTTGAAAGCAGATAGGTTCACAGTTTACACTACTTACATTCCTATAAGAAGACCTACACTGAAAGATGTTAGCTTGTTATTCCTGGCCATGAAAGAAAAAAAAATCCAAGTGCAGTGCCAGTGTAAGAGGTGTGGGACAAGTCAGCCAACTTTCCTCTCAGAGCCTCTGTGGAGGCATAGTAACATAAAGAAGGAAAGGGGAAACAAATATTACTTTACTGAAAACTTGGAATCCTATCCTTTAAGACACAGGCACAAATGCGTCTATGGTTCAAATCCTCACTTGATTATCTTGTCATGTACGTCAGCACTCCTTTCATTAAGGCTCGAGGATGGAGCCACAGTGTAATTTTGACATAACCGACAAATTTATTGAAACGATTATATTTTGACAGGTTCAGTGCTCCTCAGATTAGTTTGAACAAGCGTTTGCAGTTCAGTTTTAATTCTTTCTCCTTGTTTTACCCTTCAGGGTTAACTGCACTCATTGGAAACAAGCCAGAACTGATAAGAACTCAACGGTGTTTGTTGTTACGTTTGATCTCACGGCTCTTGAAATATGCTCACACCAGTTTCACATTGAAAGGAAATTTGCATTGGAGCTCCACATGGTTGAACTGTTGTCTTTTGGTCCATTAATTCTTGTCTCCAGTTCTAAGATTAACTTGCCTGTCTTTAACGACTTACAAAAAGCTTAATTGCTCCCCATAAACCGAAGAATAAGTATTCAAGAGAAAAGCCAGAGGGTTTTTTTGGGATGCCTTGCTGGTGCCTTTTGGGGACTGTTTATTGTTTGCTGTCTTTCTCTACTGTATCTGTTTTTTCCTGTCCTCTCGTTTTTTTCCTGTGTCCACCCTTCTTAATCTCCGGGGCTGTAATTTGCGAGGTTTCTCGAACAAGGCGCCCAGTGTGTATCTCTGCAAGTGTGGGCGCCCTCAGATGTATGGGACATGGAGCAGGGTATCCGTGGCAGCAGAGAGGATGTGTCCAGCCCGGCATAGCCATCAGATTTATGGTGTAGATGTTCCTCTTCATTTATGGGCCAGAGATGAAAAGATTCCCTTGTTCTTTTTCTCACAAACACCCTCCCTACCCTGAATGTACCCCTCCGCTCCCATTCCTTCTCTCTTTTAGACCCATCTTGTATGCCATGTTGTTCCGCTGGACAGCCAGTGGGTCTCAAAAGAAGGGGTAGCAGTGTTGTTTTGACTGGGTGGTGAAAGCAGTAAGAAGGTGTTGTGGAGGCCTTTTGTATATGTCAGATCAAAGCAGCATGGACACAGGAGATCCCCTCGGAGATCGCTTCTGGCTCAGCCCAAAGAAAGGTAAGTGACAAACCGAAATCGATTATAATACAATACTGCAAAAGGAGGCAGGATGCAGTGAGTGAATGGATGTCTGCATTGGCCGGATGAAGGTTCATGTCATAAAGAGGTGTGGCCACATACAAGACAACTGCTCATTTTTCACATTATGGAATCAGGAAAGTTGAACAGGGAGTGAAGCACATCATGGATCCCTCTTATGCAACAAATAGTTAAAGTCTTTTCTCGCTCCTAAATGGTGCAATACATCTCTTGCATGCTGATTCTGATCCCTGGCTGCCGTTTAGCTGAGCTGGCATACGGCTCTCACAGGAGAAAGAGCAACAGAGTCGAGGGCTGGTTCAAATTTTCTGTCCAGATCTCACTTCTGGAACTTGTTTACAGCACAAAGCGTTTTTGTAGTCGCTGGATGTTTGCAGACTTTACCACCAAGAGCTGATTTCTATTACTCGAGTCAGGATGACAGGAAACATATTCTTCTTTTTTGACTGCAGGGGGAATAAATACACGCCTTTCCCACAGTGTTGGAATAGTAGATGTGAAAATGTTGGAGGGGGGAATACTTTGGCATCCTCTGCATCAATCATAGGGAACATTATCCATCATTATCCTGCTGTTCCTAGCGTTAGACATGGCAAATCTGTCACATCACCGCTCCTGCTTTCTGTCCGCCCCCCCTTTACCCCCCTCATGTGAGGACTCTTGTTCAAGTCTGAGTGGCTGTAGGGGGCGTCATAAGGTTGGACACATAGACCCCTCCCCTCACCCACTCACCCATGACAGACAGCTTGCTGGAGAGAGAGTAAGTCAGAATGAAAGGGACTTGGCAGTATTTCTGGGTGCTCCTGCTTATTTTTGGTCAGTAAGGACGGTGAAGGGAGGCATAATCTGTGACTTCATTTCTTTCCACTCTGGAAAAGGAGAAGTCAGTGTGATCAGTGACTCGTTGAGTTGAGAACATAAGCAAGCAAGGCCCCCGTCATTTTTACCTCAAGCCCACATCACTTTATAGACTTTCCATTTGCATTTATGTGTATATTGGTGAGACAAAAGCCAAGCGTTGGCTTTTCTCCTCTGCTCACACAGTAGGCTATTGTACTTGTGGCGTCAGTACACTTTTATATTGCTTAACTTAAGCTTTCGCCCCAAAATTACTCTGTGCTGAAATTTTCTTTCACTTTTACACAGTTACACATGCTTTATTTTATAAAACAAGGATTTCTTACTCCACTGTTGCTTTTAACAAGCTTTGCGTAACTCCAAAGATATTTATGGGGCAAGAAAGGTTTAGTTTGGCAGAGCAACAAGAACATTTCCTATAGTGTCTTGATTGAATTCAGAACGTTACTTTGTCTATTGTTCTTCCCCCTCAGCTCTGAACAGAGCAAAAAATGTCTCTCCTTCTACTGTAATTTGCCTCGTTTTTAGCTCAGTTATCCAAGAACAGATGATTATTTATTTTTGCGCCAGCGTGAGAAATGCCAAAGACACCTCTCAGTCTCCTTCCAGGCTCACCAGCCCCAAACACACAGTGCGTCTTTGTCTGAAGTTAAGCTGTAGTTTAGCACACTTCTGTGGGTTTATGTTTGGTGGGACAGCATATAGAATATTTTTCAACTGGCCACAGCTCAAACTTATCTCTCGCCTCTTTGGCTATGCATGCAACACACAGTTCCATTCAAGTCATCAGTCCATAACCCCTCTAAATCATCCTAATCACATCCAGAGTGGCCAGGGACAGTCAGTACCCGGAGTTAAACCTTGAAGATTCATCCTTCTTGCATTTCAAAGGCTACTTTCTCTGTCGTACAAGCACCACTTGACACTGTTGTTCATGCTGTCAAATACAAATATCAGTCAAGGTCGTCTGAAGAGTTGTATGAGGCTAGGATGTAGGCCTCATGCACTGTCAGTTAGAGTGTTATAATTGTCAAGTCAACAAGGCAAGTTTAAAAATAGCCCAAAGTCCCAAACTTGTCCCAGAAGGCTTTACAATCTGTACAGTATAAGATATATCTTCAGGCCCTGAACAACAATAAGTGTGAAATTCTTACGTTCTCACGGCCTCTCAAAATGCACCCACATTTAAAAGTATATGGGTTCACACTATTCCACTGATGAACAGGTGGTGGTAACACATCAAGATATGCAGCATTGCCTAACAAACGTAGAGAGGAAGAAGACTGCAACCTCAAAAACTATGTTGGATTTGAAACATTTTAACAATTGACTTGAAGGAAAGTTAACGTACTGGTCATGTTTATTAGTGCAACCCGTGGGGTCCACAGAAACTGTTTGTGCGGCTCCCCAAATGGGAAATCCAGCATCATCTGCAGTTCATTTCATTACTTTTATTTTCAATAGACAACATTTAATACACTACAACTGCTCAAAGTGTGCCCCCCTAGAAAGCCTCTGTCACGTTAGGAATGACAACCTCAAGAAAGCTGCAGTTTAATGTGGGAGTGATGGTTGAGGAGAAAAGGTTTCAACTCTTACTTCGCCAGACCTCAGGGGACAGATAAACTGATCTGCCTTATGTGCAAACAGGTGAAAATTTGAGAACCCCCCGAGGACAAGCCATGGGATCACTCCAGTCATTAGGCTTCATCCTCCTGGGACCAAGAATGTCTGTACAAAATTGTAAAGATTGCTAGCATGGTTAAACAAAGCATGAACATGTTTTTCTATTTCATTTAAGATACATTTTCAAACCCCATCAGCTGGGTTCTTAAATTATGAGAATTCTCTTTTAAGGCTTTCTTTTTCTTTATTGCACCAGTTAAACTTAGTTAAGGAATTTGTCAAAACATGAACTCATTAATCAATTATAATTGTCTAGTGGGAAAGCCTGTTATTTCTGTGGTGACAACCCCTGCCTTCATATAAAGCTGCTTACAACAATCTCTAACTTCAGCAGATTCCTGCGCTGGAGGTGTTTGTGCTCTAACATGGGTCAGTCTGTCAGAGGGCACAGCTATCCCTCGGCTGAGGGGGTGTCAGAGTCAAGCTCGTCCAGATAAAAACAGAGCTCTCATGCATTGCAGAGTAATTCATCGAGCCTACAGAACTGCAAGTCATGATTTGTGGGCATCCCATTAAAATCCCCTTTTGTGTGCTTCCACAATAGGTGTCATGCTTTTGAAAATTTAATTTCAGAGAAGCATTGTCATGTGAAGTTCTTTAAAGTACTGTGAATTAATGGAATTAGTTCCAGTTTCTCCTGCTCAGCAAGAAAGTTTCAGCCCTTTCTTGTCAGTAGCTGACAGATGGCTGAGACTTATGGTGTGCCTTTGCTTTAAAACCTAAATATAGTTTAATAGCTTAATTGTCATGTATCAAGTTAACTTATGCATTAGAAATATATGTGTCATTCTAACATA
Source organism: Lutjanus campechanus (assembly GCA_027495735.1). NCBI lineage: Eukaryota > Metazoa > Chordata > Actinopteri > Lutjaniformes > Lutjanidae > Lutjanus > Lutjanus campechanus. The sequence goes on from JAJHUR010090865.1 coordinate 9,379, forward strand.
TCCTTAGAATGGACTAACATATCCATATCCTTGTTCTCAAACTTCACATCTTGTAATCTAAGCACATGCATTCGTGCATAAGAAAGGCTCCTCTGACCTTTGCTTTCCCTGGAAGTGGCTGGAGTGGCTTGGATCTGATATCAGAATTGAGGGCACGTGTGCAGGAGCAACACCCGGGACCTGAAGGCCTTACAGTGGGCATATTGCCAGCCACCATGAGTTGGTGGTGACAAGTCTATTCTGAGACTTGGGGAGGTCTGAAACATCGAAGAAGAAGTGGTCTCCTGGCCAGGAAACTATTCAGACACTCTTCCTCAAAGTCATATTATTCCTTTATCTGCTGCAATCAATCACATCATGTCTCCATTTGCGGCTGTCTGCTGTTGCAATATCTTGTTATAGACTGAATAAAATTAGACGCCGTTTATAGTGAACTTAAGTCCCACTCCCTTCTGAGGCTGCCCACAGCTATTGTGACACCAAGTCACTGTAAAAACTAGCAGCAGCACACTGTGGTCACTGCCAGGGTTTGCCAGTCCTGGTGGTACAGTATGTCTCTGGAAGCGGGCATATTTAATATTTGGATGGCTGAGGGGACTGGGCCTCAAGCCAGAACAAGGGTCACTGTGGGAAGTTTGAAGTTCACTGAACACTTTGTGCATAAATAGTGCATGAAATCACACTGATATGCGGCTCGGAGAGAAAGGCACCATGCATGGTGATGCAGATTATCCAAAATGAGATAGCTGGAGGCTTGAAGTTTAACACATAGTTGCCTGCGTATCTCTGATATGGATTTGCGTTTTTTTCTGTGTGAAAAGTAGGTTTCATACATGCTGGCATGCCCTCTTAAAGGTGCACTATGTGTTTATGTGGAAAGCTAGCTGATTGATATGCCATTCTCAAAACACATGAATGAATGAAAAAGTCATACACATTCATAAACTCAATGGGATGGGAGCTTGATCCCACAGAACACCTGAATAGACAAAGAGAGAGCCGCACGCCAAAGAGCTCCCATTTAAAGTATTTCTTAGCATGACATTTTGAGCTTCAGGCTACATATTAAAAGCAGTCTGTGGCAGAGCATGGAGCTCAAAATGTCATGCAAATAAATACTTCAAATGGGAGCTCTTTGGCGTGCGGATCTCTCTTTTTCTATTCAAGTCATTCAGGTTGATGTTTTGGATTGGTGGTTCGAGGATGGCTAATTGCTAAGTCTCATTCCCGGGTCATCAAATACTTGAGTTTTTGGGAGTGAGACTCAGGAACCAACTATCTTTCTGACCTGTGATTGGTCAAAGTTTCCAAATCACAGCTAGATTTTCTAAAGCCTGAAAGCGAAACTAAGAGGAGGAGCAGAATTCTAGTTTTCTCTCAGACTACTTGAATGACATTATGCTTTATGGTTACTATAGTACTTTTCCCCAGTGTTGCTAAAAATAAACTGCCTGGACCATCTTAAACTGCCATCTAGACATTCAGCAGTGTACCACAAAATACCAATTGGGTTAAATAATAAACCGAACCAACTTCGTGTGAGTTAAATACACTAACTTAAGCTCAAGCTTGCAGATTCACAGCCAGGTTTTACTATCTGCCCCCACCACCTCCTCTACATCTATGTCAGGCAAACCACAGCATGTCAATGATAAGACATTTGTTTCGTAACACAGAGGAATGCCTTTCTTGTACAATGAACCTGCAAAATCCTTTGTGACTCCACTGAAAACCCCTCCCACCTTTCCGTCTGAATCATTAACTTTGGATGCACCTCAAAAGAAAATAAAATATCATAATGGATCATTTAGAGCTTATCTATAGGTGGAGTACGTGCAGTACTTTGCCTGAGGCATCGCCGCCGAGTCTGACTAGATAGATGTCAAGGAACTCTTGTGTGAAAGGAATTTTTGTCATGACAGCTTGCGTGTCTTCACTACAGTGCTGCCAGAAAGTCTGTCTGCTGTCACTAAAGGACTAAGATAATTTAAAATTACTGCATTATTTTTTAATTTGTTCATATGTAAATTCATATGTCAAATACATGCTGTGTGTAAGACAGTAACTTTCTACTCTTGATTGCTTAAGAAAGCTTTGACAGTGTGCTAATGGTTTGCTTCAGATCACATCAGTGTCTTTACTAATAGTGCTCTGATAAATGACAGTGTAGTCCAGCTGTCCAGGACAACAGATTTACAGCCTGCTGCTCCACTGCAGCTCTGAAAGCGGATACATGGCTTACTCAGAACTGGCTCACTTCATTTGACTGTTGCCATGGCAAATAAAATGAAAACAGTTTCCCGCCAGTGTTTGGATGTGTAATAGTGTGTGTGGTTTCAAACAGCAGTGGGAATGCATCATTTCATGGTCGCTATAATTTCGCAACTAGATCACCGTGTTCCAGCACAGCACCGTGTTTAGTGTATCCTTTTCTTTCCAGTGGGATGAATGAACATGCGCTCCTCTGCTCTATCCAACCAACTGTCAGCTTTCCTTCCAGTTTGATTTTCACTGGAGGACACTCTCACTGACACCGAGAGACGAACGGGAGACAGATGTACAGAAGAGAGGAGTGATCTAGGGAAAGAAATCTGATATCATGTTCCTGGGAGTGCTGAAAAGGTTAGCTATAATGCGCAGTTCTTTATATAGTTGCGCAAGACGGATCCTTGGTTCCCAGCTAAATTGGGGAATGGAGCCCTAGTGTTAGCCGTCTGAAGCTGCAGCACAACTTTGTGGTGCTTTTACAGTCTGTTGCATCACTTTAATGAGCTGCTAAGGGAAATACTGATTAGTCTATGTAGTTTCCTTTACTGGGTGGCTTGGTGACCTTCCAAACAAACACAGATATGAATAGAATTGAGGATAATATTAGTTCTGTTAGACTGAGCCGGCATGAGCCGCATCAAACTCCCGATATGTAAAATGTCATCAGTCTTTACTTTTCACATTCAAAGGCTGTGACATGAGATCTGAAAACCACACCTTGTGTATAGAGTAAAAGTTCCTCAGTGATACCTGACCGAGAAATGTGTAAACCTAGACACCGTGTACTCCATAACCTGCATGGATGCCCAGCAAGTCGCTCCCGGGCAGGATAGATGTCTGCCAACTGGTCGAGTCTCTTTCTTCTACACTAATCTCTGTTTAGAACAGCTCATTTATTGGGCCGGTGTGTGTGTCACGCAAAAGGGTGTGTGTCAGCCAGTTGTAGTGTGTGTTTAGAGGTGTGTGTGTACATTGCTGCATATAGGAGGTGTGTGCTTTCATGCCCGGGTGGGCGTCTCCGTAAAAGTCACAGAGAGAGCTACAGAACATGTGCTCTGACACACTTCAGATGTGTCTTGCTCCATTCATTTGACTTTGCGCTTTCTTTATTTCAATAAGTTTATTGCAGGCACTCTTTTCTTTGCTTCCTACTTCCTGCTGTACTATTTACTTTAGTGAGGATTTTTTTCCATGCCAGTTTTTTCCTAAGACATACAGAGAGAAGGTAGGAGGAGCCGGACTGAGAAGTGTGCCTCACTCACTCCCTCTCTCACACACGCTGCCTCTCTTCCATTCTGTCATTGCCATTTCGGCAGAACGGAGACTGTTCATTCCCAGCCACGCTGAATGTAGGGGGACAGCACACTTTTGACTTTGTTTAATCCGATTTCACGGAGGAATATTCTTTTTCTTCACGATATCCAAAGGATCAGCAAAAACAAGAGGAAAACAAAGTAAGAAAAAGATTGCAAGGATCTCTTCTTTCATTTTTTCCAATTGAATTAAGAAGCACGTGACAGCCGGTTTTGCCACTGGATTCTTTCACACAACAACACGTGAGACTGTTTTATTTATCTTTCTTTTCATGTTGTTATTTTCAGTTTTACTTTAAGAGAGTTTACTGACATAAAGCATAATGGTTGCTGGAATGCTGATGCCCCTGCGGGACCTGAGGGCCATCTATGAGGTCCTGTTTCGAGATGGTGTCATGGTGGCCAAGAAAGACAAAAGGCCTCAGATCAAGCACCCTGAGGTAGAAGGTGTGAGCAATTTACAAGTAATCCGTGCCATGGGGTCTCTTAAGTCAAGGGGATGTGTGAAGGAGACATTTGCCTGGAGACACTTCTATTGGTACCTGACCAACGAGGGCATTGTTTACCTGCGTGACTACCTCCGCCTGCCCCCTGAAATTGTTCCTGCCTCCCTGCAGAGGGTTAGGAAGCCAGCTGCCACCCTGGCCATTGCCCACCGGGCTGCACGGGTCCAATCTGTGGAAGGTCCTACATCATATGTTCCTAAGCCAGGACGCAGGGGTGAAGCAGAGAGCCAAGAGGCTCTGGCTGAGCGCCGAGGTTACCGCCATAAGATGATGGGTCCCGGAGAAAGAGAGAGCTACTCTGATAGAACCCCCAGGTTTAGGGGTCGTCCATTGGCTGCAGAGCCAGTCAGACCAAAAGCATCATGGGAAGTAGAGGATCAGCCACTGTTTAGGAAGGGGAACAACTTCAGAGGTGAAGAGGCAGTGATGGAGGAGAGCAGGGTAAAAAGATTCTCTCATCAGCAACATGATGTGAGCAGCGAGAGGCCAGTAACAACATCACAGGAGAGAAGAGTGTTTGAAGTTCAAAAGGAGAAGGGTCTGAGTTCTGTCCAGGTTCAGAGAGCAGCTTTGAAACAGGATGTGCCTCAGACCGCTCTGACATCAGTGTTCTCCAAGCCAGCCCCACCATTTACTATGGCTGCTGTCGCTGAGGCTACAGGTGGTGCAGCATCAAAGATTCCAGCTGAACCCTCTCCTCCCAGAGCAAATAAAGAGATGCTCAAGACCACTGATGAAACACCTTCCATGAAGTCTACGAAAATGGTTACAAGCGCTTCAGCTAAGACAGCACTTCCTGATCCAGAGGTCAAAGAGGAGACGACAAAAAAGGCGATTGTGGATCCAGTTAAATTTGCAGAGGTTAAGGATACGTCTGAAACTGCAATTGATAAAGTGAAGGCCCAGGCAATTATTACAGTGGGTGCTGCTCAGGCAACTCCTAAACTCCTTCCTGATGCTGCTGTCACTACACCTGTCATCACAAAACTTGTCAATGAGGATGTAAAGGAAGAGGAGCTTATGAGAGCAAAGGCTAATGAAGAACCGGTTAAACCTGCAGAAGTGAAGGCCCCAGTTGAATCTAAAATAGATCGTGAGAAGGCCAAGAAAACTGCCAAAGTAACAGTTACTCAGGAGACAACCAAACCCCCGCCTGATAGTACCACCAGCGAGCCAGTATTGCCCACTGCTGTAGTAAAAGAGATCTCTAAAGTGACTCAGGAACCCATTGATGCTAAAGTGACCTCAGTGAATCTCTCATCAAAGCCCAAAACTGATGACGTGCCTCAAAAAACTACTACAGTGGTTGAGTCCTCAATACTTGAAGTTAAAACTATAAGTACGACTCTCTTAGCACCCTCTGCCAGTGCTGTAGCTGCAAAACCTGTCAAAGAGGAAGCTACAGTAACAAAACAGGAGAAAACTGATGTGAAGGTTATTCCTCATGTCAAGAAAGATGAAAAAATAGTGCCAGACGAGGCCCTTAAGGTCTCAGTACAGGGCCCAACCTTAGACTCCTCCTCCCCTCAGCTCAGTGAAAATGCTGCTACCACAGAGGTGGTTATGGAAACCAAACAAGTGGTTGAGGGAAGCTCTAAATCAAAAAGAAAGAAAAAGAAATCTCCAGGTGAGACATCCAAGAGCATCAAAGCTGAAGAACTGCTTGACACAAAGTTGGAGAAGGAAAAAACCTCTTTAGACAAGCCCCCTGAGATGGTGGCTGAAAATACTCTCCAACCCACACCAGTGATTACCTCAGAGCCATTAGCTGTCTGTACCAGCATAAAAACTGAGGGAGCAGCTCCTGTAGAGGAAAATAAGGCTGAAATACGTAGTGATGGGGGGAAAATAAAGAAAGCCCCTGAAGAAACTGATGGGAAGCCAAAAATGGATGTCCCTAAACAAACTGTGGACCAGAGTATTTCTGAGGTAGCATCACTCCCCTTAGATCAGATCCCTTCAGTGCCCCCAGTGGAGCTTCCAGGTGCTGCACAAGTAAAAGAGAAGGCTGAGCAAAGCAGTGTCAGTGAAAAAACACAGGGACCATTATGCTCTAAGAGCAAGTTAAGCATTAAATTGCCCCACACAGAGCCAGTGAAATCTGAGGAAATGACTGTCACTAAAGTGGAAACCGTGACGGTGCAGAAAATAACTCAAGTTGAGCTCATACAAGCAAGCCCCAAACCTGAAGAGGAAAGCCCTTCACCACTGTCAGAATCTCAGAAACCTACAGTTGAGACTAAATCCCCAGTAAGCACAGTAAAAGCTGCAGAGGAATCTTCAAAGGGTAGGAAGAAAGGGAAAGGGAAAAAGCAGGCCCAGGCATCAGTATCAGACACCGTAAACACAAAGCCTGTCTTTTTGCCTGAAGCTGAAGAATTCCCATCCACTAACATTACATCATTGCCCAAGGCCACGGTTGAACACAGCCCTGTCACGGCCTCTGAACTGACAGAAGTGAGTGTTTCTCCAAAGATGACTCCTGAAAGAATGTGCAGCAAGGAAACCAGGCAGGCAGCAGCTGTGCTCTCTGAGGCCCCAGCAGACAAAGGGGAGGTGGAGCCAGAACTGCTCTTTGCAGAAAAAATCAAGCGGGAGGTTCCGAAACCAAAAACATCCTCCACTGCGAGGGAAGCACACGCAGCCGGAGAATTAGCGTCAGCAGCACCAGTGGTAACAGCAGAGGCAGCTGTAGCTCAGGCACAGGCCAGCCCCCTCGCCAAGCAAGAGGAGCCTCCCAAAGTTGCACAACATTCAGCCAGTCAGGCAGCAGAGCGCAGCACAGAGAACGGGCTCTCTGTTTCCGAGGCCTCAAAGCAGGAGGAAGTGAAGGAGAGGGACTTGGAGGAGGACACACCCTCTACCACTGCCACACCCGCAGCTGCCCAGCCTGACCAGCCTCACCTGGAGGACACCTGTGAATCTGCAAACCCTGACATAGACGAGGCCGCCATGAAGAGGAAAATTGTAGTGGTTGAAGAGATAGTTGAGGTGAAGCAGCTTATTAGTCCTCAGGCAGCCGGGGAGCAGTCGCCTCCTCCACCTGTAGTGCCTGAAGTGGAGGGAGAAGAACTGGACCTGGATGTTCTGGAAGAAATTGCCATAGAGCGTGCACTTTTGTCTGGGGCGGCAGGGGCCAGAGTTCAAGGAGCCTCACCTGAGGAAGACTGGGACCACTCACTGGAAGAGCCAGAGGAGAAGACCTGGCCCAATTTCATTGAAGGTATGTTTGAATGACTGCCAGTTAACCCACTTCCTGCTCTGTCCTGTTATCTCTGGGCATGTGATGCAATTACCTCTGCATATAAGTTTCCACCTTTGTTTCAATTGTGGGAGGTCTTAGGTAGAGTATTTGATGCCGGCTCTATTGTTGTTCTTTCACATTGTCATGCGCTTCAAGTATTTCATCCCCATGCTGTAATTATCCGTCTCTGACTTCTCTTCCAAAGTATTATTTGGGGTGATTTGATTACAGTTTATGTCTTCAAGTTACATATTACACAGCTCAGCCTCTACTTTGTGATGTGGAGTAGAGGCAGTCTCTCTTTAGGAATAGTTTCAGTGAGCTGGTGAGAAGAGTCCACTGAGATGTGGCTGTGATTTAATTATGTGTGTGCTAAAATAGATGAAGTATCAGTAACATAGTCATAGCACACCCTGTTGTGTATTCGAGATGCTGTCAGATTTCACACAGGCATTATACCATGGATTCCCCCACCACAAAAAAAAAAAAAAAAAAAAAAAAAAAAAAAAAGTGAAAGTTATATATAAAAAATTCTGTAAATGTTCAGTACCAAATAAATTTTACCTGTAATTTACATTTATCAGTCTACTAAACAAGTCAAACCCAAATATTACACTTTTTTGGGGGGTGGGGAATTCCAATTCTGGTCTGGTCATAAATTGAGCTGTGTGAATGTTTCTGTGAAAACAGTAATCTCTAGAGCCATCTCTGAGTGTTTGCCAAATGAGATTATGCAGACCTGCAGTCCTTCCAACAAGGTGGGGCTGTTTGCTGAGATTCAGCCTCGCCTGTTCCCTGTAGAGATAGTTGTGCACAAGTTAAAGCCAGACTGACGACGAGAGGGAGGTGTGGTGCATTTGGGAGCATTTCTCCTCTTTGCTCCAGTAATGCTGTGTTCTTGGCACTGTTTTATGGTCTGTGGTTGTTTTCTCAGTTCTCTTTTCAGCCTTTCGTGTAAAGGAGATAAGCGTGCCCCTTGCATACCATTATGCAATGGTATGCGTAGGATATGGGAGTTATGTAGACAATGTGACAACAGGAGTATTATTTCTGGCCTCCTTTGGAAAATAACAGCTCCAAAAAGTCCAGAAAAAGGTGCAACTTAATGCTGCTATTGGTTCTGCTGAAGTGAAACTGTCAGTGCTCATCTTATATCTCATGACACTGAGGCATATTCATGTGACACCGCATTTTGGATGATGTCTTAATATTTCACAACTTTCAAAAGCAAAATCATGTGTTATTCTGACTAATGTGCGCATTTTGATGGCTCTAAAAAGGTGTGTGGCAGGGACTTCACATGGGCGTTGTCTGTTGTGGGTGTGAGCAACGGACAAAAAGTCAGGAAGTTGGAATAGCTTGCTCACAGCTCTATGGGTGTGTTTGTTTGGTTCCGCACGTGACAGCAGTTCTGGATTCAATTACCAGCATGGTTCCTTTATTCAATCTGTGGTACTCATCAGGAAAATGAGTCCCCTTTGCAGTGTGATAAAACTGTATTTATGACTCAAATATACAGTAAACAGCACATGCAACTTATCATAAAGAAAACCCAATTAATTACAGTGCACTTCAACATCTGTAAAAAAAAAAAATAAAAAAAAGAAAAAAGAAAAAAACTTGAACTCTGCTCATGAGCATTTTAATTGTGAACATTTACAAGAATTTAAATTCCACTTTTAACTGTGGAGTTCTGTCTGATGTGAGACATTGTCAGATATGGTCCCAGCAGTGGCATCAGATGACCACAGTGTTCGGTGTCCCACTGCTGACATCTGCTGTCCACTAACAACCATTGTCATCTGTCAGACAGATCAGATCCAGAGCCAGAGGTGTTTAGATCTCCACTAACACATATTTCACACCAAATAGTTATAGTAGACAAACTGTTTTCTCTTAGGTTATCAAGTTATGTTTTAGACAGATTCTGCACTGTTGCCAAAGCAGTTTTCTTCAGATTTTACCTCAGGTAGGATGAGTGGTTTTTGATAAGGGGGTTGTCTACTGAGATACAATTTTTAGTGCTGTGATCCTACTGAGTGTGGTATTCTTGGTATGCAAGCTAATTAAATAGCTGTCAGCAGCCTCAGTTACACCCTGGGATATAGTTGCATTTAGGTATGTCTACTTTTGTCCTGCTACAAGTTCTGTCTCTCATTTATTGCATCAGTGATGTGGAAACCAGGAAGGAGGAAAGTATTTGAAAAACAGACTTACGCCACAAAAATGTTGCTTTCGAAACAAGGCCTTCTCAAAGTGGTTTAGATTTCAAGGGAATTGTTTGATATTGCGTGTGTGACACTTTTGATTTCTTCTTGAAAGGAGGGCGCTGCACGTGCTGGAACAAAAGCTGGCCACTGAGCACGTTTGTATGAGATGAACACGCATGAGAGGCTGTTTAAAGTCTGTCTGCGCATGGCACCAGCGGCAATTAGGCTAAATCATATTCCAGACATGTCACCGAGGTCCTCCATGTTTTCATCTCTGAAATCAGGCCCGGTGCATACTTGTGTGATTGGTTAAATGAAGAGCTGCACTATGCTGCAGCTCTGTGCCTCTCATTATGGTGGCACTTCATTTTGATGCTATGACTCACACGGATCATTCTCAAATCTGAGAGCTTGAATTATGAGCCTGACCTTTTTGAGCAGAAAAGAATAAGAATGGGGGGGACATAATGAATGGGGGGACACAATCTCATGCCATCTATCAACAGCCCGTGTTGTGAGTTGGCAGCTCCAGTAGAATCCGCTGCTACCGTTTCTGCCGTTGGCCGCCACTGATGTTTTGCTCAAAACAGGGTAAACGACCTTAGCTGCCATCGTGCCCTATCTTTTACTGCTGACTCCACCTGTGAAAACACTTCTTATATTTTATTGGACTCATCACAAGTGTCAGAACATATTGGCCTAGCTTTCATAAATTGAGATGCGAGCGCACCAAGCCAACATTTTGACAATGAAGGGATGTTTATACAAGTGTGTGCCAGTGCTTAAAATACGGAGTCCGAATGAAACCTGAGAGGGCGGCTGCAGTCCTCCAAAGCTGCTGAATTACTTCTGTAAAACCGTGATTTACATATAAAACAAGAATCAGTAACTGATACCCTTGTGACATCAATTTAAATTTTTGGAAGGCAGGCAAAAAGCAAATTAGCAACCAAAACATAATCCTCTCCCATGACTCAGTTGTGTCTGATCTTCCAACACAGGAGTTCTAGATGCCAGTTTGAAGTACCGCGCTGGCAAGCACGGAGTGTTTGATATCAAATTTAATAGCAATCTTTTGCAACATAACGACTGTAGGCTGGATAGTAACGCAGAATGAGAAATGTGTAGTTGCAGTGTTACAGTGAAGTCCATGCAGGCCACACCCCAGAAACAGACAGATCGATAACATGTGGAATATATTGAGGGTTTGGCCGAGATGGTTATGATGTTAGTCATTTCCCAGGGTACGTGTTGGGCCCTATTACAGGGGCTGACTAACTCAACTTCACATTTGTGACTGAGCTGGAGGAATAGTTAGTTTGTGAGTCTTTTGTGAAGCCAGTATGTGTTCATTATTCTGTAGGGTTTTTAGCCTTATTTTAAATTTCACCCAGCATACAAGGACTACCAACTGGGGCCTCTAGGGACTCCAAGAATAAGCTACTATAAGAAACAACCATAATAGGCAAATGTTAAGTTATTTCCTCTCAAAAAAATGATCAGTTATGTAATTAATGTGTTATTACATTACGTTAAATGTTGATTAATCTGTCAATTATTTTCACAATTAATCAATTGGTTGTTTGGTCCATAAAATGTCAGAAAATGGTTTTAAAAAATGTCGATTAGTGTTTCCCAACGCCCAAGAAGGTCCCCTCAAATGTCTTGTTTTGTCCACAACCCAAAAATCTTCAGCATATTGTCATAAAAGAGTAAAGAAACCAAGAATATTCACATTTAAGAGGCTGGAATTGGAGAATGGACCTGTGTTTCAGAAGACCCATAAATCTAAATATCAAAAATCTAAATAGCCAACAATTAATTTAAGTGCCTAACTGATTGATAATCAATTAATCGTTTAATCATTGCAGCTCTACTCTGGATTCTAATCCATCGGTATTTTTAAAAAGCACTAATAAGCCTACAAAAAGTAACCGAGTTTAAATGATATGAAGTCATTAGGATTGACAAAGTCATGAAAAATTGGAATTATATATATATATATATATATATATATAAAAAAGCTCTGTGACATATGACTAAAAGTGTACCTCGGAGATCTGCGGGTTGGCAGGATTAAGGCACTATTTTCTCAAGTGAGACCTCACCACCTGCTTAGTCGCGTTAATTGTTAAGTAGAGGAGAGCATTGTTTACACAGTGGAGCTTCTGCACTATATCGGTGTAGATTGAGACAAGAGGTATTTCCCTCTGGACACAGGCTTCGAATGCCTTTCGGCTATGTGTCCTAACATGAATGATATGTGCGTGAGGCCCAGGCGCCTGTTAAGTTCAGGAGTTCGTGGAGGCACATGAGGATGTTCACGGAGGAATTCCCCGCAATCCTCTGTAAAGCCCCCTACATGGTATCTCACGATAGCTGCCTCCATTTCTCGCAGGACATCCATCTAGAGTGTCCACGTTTCATGAGAGAAGACAATCCCAGCCCTACTCTCCAGACACTGGGTGGAATTGCTTTTAGCATTAGGGAGAAGTGGAGCCAGTTGTCAGCACTACAATGGACAAAGCCATATGCGTATATTACAGCCAACTATATTTAGAGAATGTTGTGCATTGCTGTGATCCCAAAAGCAATAGGGGATGAACACTGGGAGCTCCGGCCACGCTGAACTCTCTTACAATCTGTCCATCACCAAATTCTGTGTAACTCTGATTTAGCAGCTATAACGTCAGTCTTCGCTCTCAGTTTTCATGTTTTCTCTTTGTTGCTATTTCCGTCCACTTAATGTTGGTGCCAGGGCTTTTTCCCACGACGACACCGAACATATCCAGTTTAACCCATCTCATTTACAGTTCAAATGTCAGACATTGAGTAAACACTCTTATAATAAGCGATGCATCATGAAGGGAATAGTAGAATATGCTGACATTACGCTGAGATCACCAAAAATTAGAGGTGAGAAAATTGGCACCAGAAAATTTCTATGACTGCATATGAGAGCTGGGTATCATTTAAAACATCCCTTCCTGAATTTAAGAATCAAATGGCCTAATTTGAAATCTGAAAATATTCTGCTGCCGACCCAAACCTTTGATCCCAGCTTTGATCAACAAGAGACGTATTACACCGACGACGAGAAATTAAGAGATGTTCCAGTGTTAATGTGACAGGTCACCAAATATGGTGCAACACCTGATAAAGAATAACACATAATTTAAGTCCCATGACTTTTTTTTTTTATTAGTTCTGATTTTTCTTTTCAAAATTAATCATAAATTATTTATTCTAGGTCCACCTGTAGGGCTGTGACCCGCACTTTGGGAATCACTGGTTTAAAAAATTAAGATACCAGCACCAATACCCTTAACGTGAGCAAAGAAGACTTCATTTGATACCTTTTTACACCCATCATGTGGGTGTAAAGCATTCCTGAAACAGTCCTTCCTCATTTTATGCATTTTAAAACTCTTCACACTGGATTATCAACTCTATGTCAAATATGTCACACTCAGTAGAACATTTGCTGTGATTGGCTGCAGGCAAGACCATACAAATAGTTTTCTTTCTTTTTTTTTTTCTAGATCCGGGTACAAACATTATTCATTCCAGGTATCGTTTGACTGGAACGGTTTCAATACTACTTAGTACTGGGTTATTTGACGCGAGTACCGATACCCAGCCCTGAAATCATTGAGTGAACCGTGGGCTGTATTGCATCAATTCTGGTATAATAGTGATGAGTCTACTTTTGTAGGTGCTGACAGTATTATGTCCAAATGATGACTCTACCATATGGTAATCGTGATCTGTTTTCTTGCTGGTAGCTGTGACTTAATATCACAGAATAAACCCGCCACCATCATCATCAAAGAGAGAAGCTGGAGGAGAGAGGGGGGTCTGCTTGTGTTTGTGGGGGGTGTCTCTAGGGGGCGATTGTAGCCAAGTGTCCCGCCAGAGCTCTTCCATCAGTTTCTAACTGTGAAACTATGATCATCTGGCTCTGGTGGATATTTATAGCCCCCAGTCAGCTCCAGCCCCCCTCCTCCGGACACCCACCACTCCCCCTCAGCCCTCTGAGCCCCTCACCCCCTCGCCCCTGCCCCCTTCTCCAGGCTTGGCGTGTCGTCCCTCCTCCCCCTGGCCACGGGAGAGCAGGCTGACGGATCCAAGCAGCAGGCGCAGCTTGTCAAAATTCAACACAAGGGAGAAACAAGCCAGTCCAGAGCAAACAAACAGGAGCCTCTCCTGTTCTGTCCTCTTCATTCCCCCTTTGTCCAGCTCTCTTTCTCTTCGCCCTCGTCCTCCTCTTCCTTTCTGTACCGTCTCTTAGATGAAGATCATACCTGGTAGGTCCTTAGAGTGGGGTTGGTGTGGCGTGTCTGTCTGTGTCTAACTCCATTTGTCCGTTTGGCTGCTGACTGTCATTGAGTTTTTTGGCAAACACAACGTGTGAAGTGTGTTGTGTTGTGTGACCGCCGCACATACTGACACCAACGCGGCGCACGCATTCACATTTAACAAAGAGCAACCTTCAGCCGCAGCCGCACAGATTGTATTCCATATTTAAACCTGTCCACGATGTGACTGACTTGAATTACGAGTGAGGTTGGCTGCCTTCTATATTTTACTTTATTTGATGGTATGTAGATAGAAGTGGGCGAGGGCAGGGGGTGAGGAGGGCAGTGTCGCCACCCCCCACCCCCCTTCTCTTTAGGTGGTGTTTTTCCCGTCAATCTGACACCTGATGGATGTCAACAAGCAGGGGTGACTTATAAAGAGTGTTTTTTATTCAAAACTTTGTACTTTGTGTGTGTGTATGTGTGTGTGAGAGAGAGAGGCAGTTGTGTGTGTCTGTGTCTGGGCTATTTCAGACTGCCATAAAACCAGGACCACCTGCTACCGTACTGTACAGTCCCATAGCATCTGCCGAAGTGCATTTGTTATTGTTGTTGTATAGATAGATAGATACTAGTATACAAAATCAACAAACCACAATACTACTATACCACAATACTAATACAATACTAGTATTAAAAAAAATATTCAAAACCTCTTTTGATACCGCGGCAAAAAGAAAAATAGTCAGCGTCACACAAAATAGTGAGAAAAATAAGTGGTTGGTTTTTTTAACGAACAACCTGCACACAGTGCTGGTACAGAAAAAATCACTGAACACTGTCTGGTTTTGCTGCAAGCTAATTTCAGGCAGGGCAGTAAAGACTGAACTAAACTGAGGTTTTGAATCAGCATCTAAATCTTTTTTTTAGAGCTTCAGTATACAGTAGCAAATTTTGTGCACTTTTTCTTAACCTTGAAAACACTAACAATCGAATATCACAAATAATTAATGATACACAACTTTTTTTCTTACTTTCGTTTTTTTTTTCTTCTTGTTTTTCTCTTTTTCAACAAATGGCTCAAACAGGCAAAACAATGTCAAATGATGTGCAATTACTGCCCTTTCTCAACTACGTATAAATTAATACATGTTGAAGCAGTTGAATTCTTAACAGCAAATAATCGATTGATGATTAATCGATTAACATCCCTACTTCAGTATTATTGATATTATAATTAACAGATATTGTATCATTTTAAACATGTGGTGTTGAAAAAGTAGTGACACTTTGATCTTTTTGACAACATAGATAGATAGATAGATAGATAGATAGATAGATAGATAGATAGATAGATAGGGGTTTTATCACTGCGTCTCCTAAATATTTATATTTTTTGTTTTTTACGTAATTTTCTAAGTAATCTAAGTAGTCTAAGTCCTTTCACTTGAGATAGATTATATGAAACAAAGAAAAACCAGCTGGACAAGCTGAGGATATTAATGCTTATCATTATTTCACTGGGTTTGACCCTGTTCTCTAGAAATGAGTTATCTGTGAAGAATGCAGATAACAAGGCCATCCCGCATGATAACATGAAGTAGTTGTTGCAATAAGATGGAATGAGAGTCAGAGGTGCATCTGATAAGGAGCAGAAACACAATATAGTACTTTTTCATCCTGCAGTGGTTAAAACAGAAAGAGAAATGTAATAAATGAAGTTATCTATAACACAGATTTGCAGCTAAAGTTAATTATAAAGGAAATGCTAACAAGCTCTTTTAGTATCGTGCGTTAATGTCTTGTAATGTGACAAATTTCTCTTTACCGTGTGAACCTTGTTGTGTAGAATACATCAGTTAGGCAAGTGTCTGAAAACAGCTGAACAACCAGGAGAGGCTGACCAGAAGAAGACTTTCAGGAATAGCTTCAGGGTGGGGAAGACAGCAGGAATTCCTGTTCGAGGCGTCTCTTTTTTTGCCCCACCCACACCGGCCCACTCCCCTCTCCCTCCTCCCGGTGAAGGCCCACCTGTCGCCACAGCCCAGGCTCGTCCCTTCATCCCCTGTGTCTTCTCTCTTTCTGTCCCAACAAATGCCTGCAAACCCACCAGGACCCACTCTCCCCGCCCTGGTGGTTTTGGGGCACTTAGTCACCTTGATTGTATTCTGGCGCTTGAGAAAGAGGAAAGGTAAGAGAGCTGCATGATGCAGGGTGTTCGGCGGTTTTGTAAAGCTTATAAAAGCAAAGAGAATCATATGAAAGTGTCTGGATGCTAGAAGAGTGTTTTCTTTATGTCTTTAACTCGCTAATTGATTTTGGTGCTAAACTGTGTTAGCACTTCTAGTTAATGAGGATATTTTCGATACAGGTCATATTACGGGCTCACAAAAAACCTTCACGTGCTGTATGTTTACCCCATGCATTAGTCATGTTCATGTGTAACCTTGAAACCCATCAGCCGCTGTTCACTGTGACCTGGTGAAGGTGCCACCGGGCCTCTCTGTGCCAGTTTCACAGTGTCTGTCCTTACGTGCAGCTGCAAAGGGATTAGCCCTCATTATGCTCAGACAGCGTGGGGGGGGGGGGCTTCCATTTGGCTCATGTTGCAGTGGACTGACAGTCCGACATGTCACAGTGCAGAGATGCAAACCAGTCCAGGCTCCATCTAGTTGAACTCAGCTGACTTCTTTTTGTGCTACTGCAGAACGCCTAATGGGTGCTGTTGTAACAATTCCTCACCAGGTCCCTCCCAGACCTGTCTAGTCTAGTTTGGTTATGGATCAAAGGCCTGTGTGTGTGTGTGTGTGTGTGTGTGTGTGTGTGTGTGTGTGTGTGTGTGTGTGCTGGGGGTGGGTGTTGTTTGTTCTCCTGGTTCTTCTGTCAGATGAATTGTTTTCTCTTAGTACTGGTTTAGTCAACCTGCCAGTTTAGAGGCACTGCCAGTCCCCAAACTGGCTGCCAGCGTTTGAACCAACAGACAGCCTCACAAAAGCCATGAACTCATGTGTCCATTCAATGACAACGCTTTGATGACTTTATCTTGGATTTACCCGGGAGAAAAATGCAATTTGCATGCACAGACTTCCCAGCAGACAGTGCCCTCTAATACTGCAGATAAACAATAAGCCGATTGATCCCATGACTGCACATTAGTCTTTGTTTGCAGAGTTTGGCATTAATCACAAGGTACACAATTACTAACTTTGAGGTTTTAAGCCACGCTGGTGGCGTGGTATTATGTCTGTCAGTCTGTTCCCTTGGTCTTGTCTGAAATATCAATGAAATGCATATACGATCATGATATTTTGTACAGATACTCGTGGTCCCAAGATGATAAGGCTTGCTGACTTTGGTGATGCCTTGACTTTGCCCTTTGCACCATCATTAGGTCAAAATCTAGATAGATCCAAACCTTTTAAACTGGTACTTTCAGTGTGATTTGCCTTAATTGACCTCTCGCTAAGCCCCTCCTTCGAACAGCAACTGTCCAATCATAGAGTAGCAAACGTAACTAGGTACTGCAGGCATGCCGAGCTTTACATATCTCTGTGCATGGGGCTCTAAGAAGAGCAATACACTGTGTCTCATGAGTTTGGAGGGTAGTTTCTTTTTTTAGTCTTTAGTCTAGTCTGTTAACTAGCTTACTACCTTCAATAATGTTACCTTTAGCCAAACTTGTTTTTGATACCACTGCATTTGCCAAACTTATGACTTATTCCTACCAGGGGTTAAATCGGGATTTGTTATGACGGGAGTTTGAAGAGGAGCATGTTGGCATAACTGCAATCTCTCTCTCTCTGGCTCGCTCTCTTAGGATTAAGCCAGGTTAGCTTAGCTCATGTCCTAGCTCTTTTCCCAGGTCGATCGCGGTCCAGCTTCAGTCTTTTGACATAAACATTATATCATGTGCACAGGCATTAAGTAGGTTTACATTTTTCAGACCCTTTTACAGTGTTCTAATTTTAAAATGTGTCAGAGAGAAACATTAAAAAGTCTGCAGACAGACTTCTCAGCTGGCTTAAGCAGTTTAAACATTGGCATTAGCTTATGTTAACTATAGCCACACAATATGCTTTTATTTACTTCTCTGTGGAAGTCCCAGTTTTTCGAGGTTGAAACTGTTGCTGTTATTACAGTAAGCTGCAACAGAAACTAAGAAGCGCAGGGCTTACCGAAGGTCACTTAGCAAATGTTAGCAAGCTAGCACATTAAGCTACATTAATGTTGCATGTGCTTAATATTATACCTGGTAAACATTAGCACATAATCATTGTCTTTGTGAGCATGTTAGAATGAAAGTAAGTAAAATTTTACTTCTATAAAAAACAAATATTACAAAGTGCTGTACACCAACATCAGGAACGTAATGTAATGTTGAGTTTAACATCTACAGTCTCACAAATCATAAAAGTAGGGATATCCCCAAGAGAAAGAAAGTGTTGGCATAATCTTATCTAATCTAAGATAGCCGTAATTGAAAGGACGGCGACTGTGGTGAGGGACTGAAGTTTGATGTATGAGGAAACTGTAACTCAGCTTCCATCATGGATTGGGAATGGGTTGCAGCAGAAGAAAACTATTTGTGGTGAGTAAATAGACATTTGGGAGTCTGTGTGGTAACGGTACATAATAATAATAATGATATGATCAGTGCTGACAGAGGATAGGAAGATATTCCAGTAGATGCATTTAGACCTGGCTGAAATTATACTAAAGGCAAGTTTAACAATCAAGGATACAGAGTGTCATTTAATATTTTGCACATAATGTAAAATTTTTGCTAAAATGTTCAAACTAAATTGCATCACTTTAATCTGTGATGACTAATATCTGATAGCAGCTAATTCATTGTTGTTTATCTGACCCTGACATTGTACTCTTCTATCTGCTAATGTTAAATGCAGCTGCTGTCCCGGCTGATCTGTGCTCTTCAGTCCAGGCCCGTCATGGGGCTTTCTGGTCTTAACTGTCCCCTTTTCGCTGGCGTCCATTCTGCATGATGACAGCTCTGTACACAATTCACTCACTGGCTCCTCAGCGTGAGCTATCGCTTACTAGAGTGGCGACCTGCTTCAGTGTCTGTCCAGATACGCTGTGACTGTGCTGTGCGTGCAGAGGTGGCAACACGGATATTAACATACTCCTCCGACCATGTTGGAATGAGGTCAGCTGAAAGGTCGTGAGGAAAGGGGCGTGGCTGAGGTAGACTCCAAATACCCTGTGTCAAACACAGGGTGCGTCACTCGACATTCTCTCGCTGAACTTTGACTTCTCTTCTGCGTTTATTTTCCCTTTCTTGAACTGCCAAAATTGGCATGTCAACCCCCAGGGGCCCCGGGAGGAAGCAGATTTTCTTAAACTCAAAGTCACACGTATCAATTCAGGTGTTAGAGCGACATCATGTCGACTTTACATTCATACTGAGTGAGGGATGTGGTGGGGTTTTCCCAATTAGCAATTGGACGTTGAATTGTTTTGCATAAGACGTTGGTGAAGAATTTTTATAGCCTGTATTCTGAGGCATAACAGGTTGAACAGGTGGCTCTTTTAGCTCAAATAAACTCATGCTCCACCTCTCTCATACAGGAGCAGAATGTTGAGAATTTGTCGAGTCATTTTTCACAATGCTGGTGAAGTATAACATCCTGCTTGACATGCAAAAAGCCTGATTGCCTTTTAATCACACACATTGCCAAACAGACGTTCTTTTTGAGATGAATGTCAGACACACACACAGGGCTGTGTGGGCCCTGGTGGTTGAGCTCTGGCTCTGGCTTTTGGCCTGGTTTGTGGAAAAGCCAGCATTCTTCCTGGAAACAGCCACAACTCCTACTCTGGAGCAATCCAGCTACCACTTACTGGACATCAGTGTGTGTGTGTGTGTGTGTGTGTGTGTGCGCGCGCGTTTTTTCCAGGGATCATGGGTGTATATAAAACAGCCTCGATAGCCCACACCACTGTGACTGCTGCTGGTGAACCAGTGGGCATGAGTCATTACATAAACAGTGAACTTATGTCTCTGGAGCTCAGAGAAACCCAAAGGGGCATCGGATACAGTTCTTAAGTCCTCTGGGTATAGTAAACGAACCCTGATGACACAGAAAGTCACACGGAGCACGTACGGGACGTTCATTTAGAGCTGATTTTATTTATGAGCAGCAGTGGGACCATTGACACACATCCGGTCCTGTACTGGGAGTTTATTTATACCCCTCGTGACTTCCATCAGGGATTTCTCTGCACTGTGTGGGCCATATACTGTAGTATACAGTGACATCAGCAGTTTACCTAAAGATACTAATGTATCTTGTGCAAGACTGCGGCCTTTGTGTGCAGTTATGTAATTAATGTTCTGCAGAGAACATCAGTTCTTTGTCAAATAAACAGAACATTTGACGTTTGACTTTCAGGCTTTGCCTCAGTCCATTTTTCCAGAGGACCAGTCTGTCAGTTCTGTTCAGTTAGTGCCTTCACGAAACCTAAATAAACTCTTGACTTTAATACAGCTTCAGTGCAAATACTGTATCTACATTTAAAGCAATAGTTTAACGTTTTGGGACACTTATTCACACTTCCATATGTGTCTATTCAGTATGAAGATACTGCGAATTAGCTTAGCTTAGCAAAAACAACTGGAAACAGGGTGAAACTGCTAAGCTGACAGTGTCCAAGGGAAACAAAATCTTGGCTGGCTGCAGATTTTCTGATTTTCTTGAGTGCTGTCACCATGCATGGGGTTGTGGCCAGCGGAGACTCTGCAGAGGGAGTCACTGCGCCCAGCCAAGAAATAGTCTTCTACATAATCCCTCTCTAAAACCACCAATTGGTCATTTTAGACCTTTTACACAGGCTTTTGTATGGATTAAACAGATTAGATATACCATGTTAATTAGTGAGCTTGAGAGAAGTTGATAGGCGGATGCTGTTGACTTGGAGATAGATCTAGCTGTTTTCCCCTGTCTTTTTTTACTAAGCAAAGCTAACCGACTGCATGTTTTTCTCTTTTAAAATCAATCGCTTCCCGTCTAAGAACAACAGTACAGAGGGCACTAGAAGTACTCCCGTTTTTCCATCAGTTTCCACAAAACATTTCCACAACTATGGCAGAGCATTAGACTTTGTTGCCATGTATTCAGAAATTTGAATATCCAAACAGCAGCTCTGTGATTCTGTTTTTGCAAAGATATGATGTTAAATTCAATCAAATACCAGGTACTGTTAAAACAGTCTTGTAATATCTTAAATTTGGCATTATGAATCAAATTCTATTCAATATTGTATCGGCAATTTGTTATCAACAACAAATGTATGTTAACTTGTAGTCAAGGAGAGTGATGTTTGCTGTAAAAAGACTCTAAGCACCAAACAGGTCACCCTAAAATGCCGCTCTGTGGGTGATTGTGATGTGAGAAGATCAGAGAGCATCCTGTCTGGTTCAGGGTTAGAGGTCAGTGTTCTGTAAGAGGAGTGCTCAACATATTTAGGTCACTTTCCCTTTTAAATGGGACCTGGGAACAACTCAGCTGTGCCCAGTCGTAAATTGTCACATCCGAAAGTTGACTGGCGGCGGTGGGTGCGTGTGTCAGACAGGGCACAGAGCAGGCCGCTCCTTTTAGCAGATATAAAATCATGCCTTAGTGATTTTAACACATTCAGGGTTTAGCGTTTGTGGTCTTATTATATTCAGACACATCATTCCCCATGCAAGCTGAGGAGCTGAGAGTACGCCATGCTTGTAAATTTTCAACGTGGTTCTAAAAAGAGAGAGATTGAAAAAAACGTGTGATTATAATATCATAAGAGACTTGTCTCTGTTGGACCAGGGCTACATTAAAACTGTCAAGAATTATGACCACAGTCACATAAACCAACTCACCCTGAGGCTCCCAGACATCTCTCCTTTATACTGCTTGTGTGAGCAAAAACAGGAAAATAAATATCAGATACAGATACAACACTGATAAAAGACTAGAAGCTTTTATGTTGAAGTTAATACAGAACAAAAATGAGCCCGGTTTTAGATTGTGTGATCACTGGATGACTGGGTTATTTTTGTTTAATCCACAGTCTGGCTGGAAGAAAATATAACTGCTGAAAATAATTAAGAATTAATATAACCAACACACTCCCTGTGGTTAAGTGTGGAACATGATGCTTGTACCATAAATAGATCAGCCGACATGAGCAACGTTGACATTAAAATAATGTTGAATTACCTGTTTGTTATCTTCAGTGTTCCGTGTGAGGGAGGGGGGGCAGGGCCAAGTGTCCGGGTTTCACCTGTTAGAAAGTGGTTCCTGCTTCTTTTTTAAGTGTCTTCACACCAGCTGGCACGGTGTGTGTGGGACCCACAGAGGGCTACCGGGGGATCTCACGTCAGGCACATACAATAATGGCTTCATTGTGGAACCTTGATGGAGGGAATTATCTGAATGAGATGAGGTCATACGGAGAAAGACGCAGATATTTGTACAGTATGATGTGTTGTGCAGGTGAGTGGAGAGATGGGCTGGCTGGGGAGGAGTTAGTTAATTGGTCTGTCGTGTTTTGAGCATGGAGAAACCACATGGTTGTTACTATCAGAGCCATACACAGAGAGAGACTGGTCAGAAGTTTTAGATCTATTAAAATCCACTTAATTGTATTCTGACATTTTCAGTGAATGTATTAGAAAGTTAAATAGTTGTTAAATATTTTATAATGTCCTATATACACATTTTATATCAGCACATATTAATAATTGAAGGCAAGTTAAATAAGTAAATATCTGAAATAGAAAAGCAATAATTGTATGAAAGTATTGATTTGATTTGGCAGGCTATATTTTGTGATTCATATATATATATATATATATATATATATATATATATA
>JAJHUR010090867.1:1004-30387 GCA_027495735.1 Lutjanus campechanus
GTAAACATTCATTTTCTCTATAATTTTTTTTATCACAGATTGCTATATTAGCTTCTTTGTACCTTTTTATTCTCACTTTTCATTTTTACCCACTCTCAGTTCTCAGTCCTCAAACTCAGACTGACAAATGAAAGAATATCTGGTCACATTTAAATTTACAATATATTAAAAAGAAGTAGCAAGGTGTACTTGGTATCAAACTAGTCAAAAACTAGAAACAATATGTTCTTTATTAAACAGTATCAGACCCCTTATTAGACCCTTGTTAGACTTCATTAGAGAGCAATTTGGGACACATAACAGCAGAACTGTTCTGTAAACTAGAGTTTGAAGTTTGTTTTATTGAACCAAAGAGAGTCATCCATACAGTATACAGTGTGTCAGTGCTCATTTTCATATTATAAAAGAATTATAAAGTGATTATACTGTACATTCACAGATATAAAGTAAATGATTGTGAAATATTCTGTAAACCAAAGTGTATTGTTTCCCACTGTTAGACCCTTATTAATAAACTTCCTTAGAGGGTCATTAGGAACACATTACAACAGAGCTGTATTGCAAACTAAAGTGAAATGACATATCTGCCACTTCCCCATAAAAACAATGGACAATATTGTAGAGGTAGATAAATATTTTGTCTATAGTTGCCTTTAAAGACTTATTGTAATACTGTAGGCAGATAATGTGACTTGATTAAAGAAGTAGGTGCCACTCTTGGCTATGACCCATCGTAGGCCCCGCCCCCATTTGCTCTGTGCTCCGATAACAGGGCAAACTTGGTACCTATGTTAACTTTCTCCTTTTCTTGTAAAAGTGACGCATTGGGGTCACAACGAAAGTTAGCTAATGTAAGCAAAACGCTAGCTAGCCATTGACACCTAAATAAAACCCTCAGCAACATATGAGTCAACTTTACATGTGAATCTCCTGTTCTGCATCATTAAACATATTGATTGTCATTTCCACGAGGAGAAATCAGCATGTTGTGATCACAGAGGGTGTGAGTCCTACAGCTTGACCCTTGGCTGCTTTCCAAAACCTGACGTAGCTTTGCTTTAGCCAGAAATACATTTTCAAGCTGCGAGCTGGCAACTGGCCTCTCGATGTGAAGCCAGTACATTATCACCTACAGCTCATGCTCTCGCCAGTGTGCCCTTGAGGGACGCACTCGTTAGACCCCGAGCTGTCACAGTTTGGCTGACCCTGTGCTCTGACTTCCGCGCGCTAAGATCCATTTTGTATCACAGAGCTCTCAACAGGATGTCCGCCAGCACAGGCAAGTGACATTTGAAGAAATTTTAAAAAGTCTTAGAATAAAAATAGAAATTTTTAAAAAGTGGAAAAATAGGTAATTTATTCAAAAATAGCATGATAAACAACTACATTCCAATAAAATGCAATTCAGTAATTTATCAAAATAGATTTTATCTTTTTTTTCAGCTGACTTAGAGGAGCAGTCACTATAAAACCACAACAAAAACACCCTACATTACTACTCAAGCTCATTTTAAAGGACCAGTGGGTAAGATTTAGTGGTATCTAGCAGTGAGCTTTCAGGTTGCAAACACCTTTTCTCATTTTCTCATTACAAGAACCTACAATGGCCACGAAGGTTGTGCAAAATGCATGTCTAGAGCCATTCTTTGGTTTGTGTGTTCTATGCACACTTTCACAATGACTTATTTATGTGCACAGTGAAGATTGTCTGCCATTTATCTTCATGTTCAACCTATGGAGCACCAAACTAAAATATATTATTTACCATAACATGTCTTATCAGATTCATTCCCACATGTGGAACTGAGTAAATTCTCATGCAGATGTGGATCTGACAGTTTCATGGACAGCATTTTGTCCATGGACTTAATCAACCCTGGCGGTGCCACAGAATTTATATCTGAGCTGTTCACCCTCACTGAACACCCTCCCCACCCTTTATTCTGTCTGAATATCCAGTTGGCAGAAATCGATGCTGAAGCCACATACAGAGAGAATGTGGTGAGCACTGAAGCTTGGTAATAGCCTGGTTCTGTCTGGCTGCAGACTTGGGGCTGCCACAGCTAATTCAATTGGTTGACTTCAGCGCTAATGCCCATGTCATTTTCAGGCATCCTGGTGGGGGTAAAATGGGAACAGGAGATACATTAGGGAGAGCTCAGAGTCATGGTTAACCAGATAACTTGACATCACATCCTAATGGAAAGTGCTGAGATATTCACAGTGATTTACTGTATATGCAGAATATTATAATGCAACACAACTATCACTGAGAACATTTTCCCTATTATTTAACTTTCAGCTTGGTGGTACAGTTTTATGACAAAGAAAAATACCAGCAACACTTAATTTGAAGGGTGGTGGCACAAGACTGTCATTACACTGTCATAACCATGTCATGACACCTGTCATGAATATGAGGGAGTCTTTATGAATGTTTTCATTAAGAGTCATTTGGTCAGCTGTGTCATTTGTAAGGAAACGTTTACATTGTTTGAATCCTAGGTAGATAATCTCAGGCAAACGATTACTCTGTTCTCCATTTAACCATACAGCAGATTGGTATTGCCTCTGTATGTGATTGCATTATGTGCTGCTTGCTGCATCTACAGTATATAACCCCAGACTGCTGATGATTACATTAACATGCACCATATGATAGGGTTGGGAGTAGTGTATATGAGAAAGCAACAAAAATACAGTGAAAATGAGTCACTTTTCCCTGACTAGGTGTAATTGAAACTGCTGACAACTCTGCACGTCAACCTTCACTTATTCTCAGCTCCCGCCACGCCAGAGGCAACCTGTGCAAGATCTAATGATGGTTAATGGGTCTTTGTGGTCTAAAAATCTTGAAAACTCCCATTAAGCTAACGATCCAGAGAAAGAAGCAGAAGGGTGCTGTTAGCTAATTTGTCACTGAGTAGTGAAAGGGACTGAACATAATCTCATTTTGGTGGCTGATAATACTTCTGCCACTAATGCAAACAGATAATTGTTTTGTGAAAGAACATGAACCTTGCTGGATTTTTCCATTACAGGTCTCTGTGTCTCAGCCTAATGATGGCTTCTGTCTTACATCATTATGTTTCTTATTTACTCGGTTGTTCTCTCATTATTTTCCACAGCGTAGTGCTTGTGGAGAATATCCCAGAGGACATCTCCTTCTTAGACAATGGTACATCCCACGTCCCTCTCTCAGCGGGGCTGTACAGCTTACTGGACCGAGCTGCCCGGGCCGTAGAGATAGTTTCCCCGCTGTGGCTCCTCAACTCCTCGGATTATGAGTCCAGCTTCCAGCCTGCTGCCAGACAGGTAAAACCAGAGCAAGTCAACTGAGACTTGACCCTGCAGAAAGTGGTGCCCTTTATTTAAATTTTGTGTCTGTTCTTTCATCTAATTTTCTCTGTCTTTGTCTGAATTGGCCTCTTTGCCTCCTCTACATAATAATCAAGAAGAGAAAAAAGGTACTCCGATCCAAAGTAAAATTACAATACATTGATGTAAAAACATTTCATACTGAAGTAAAAGTGCTGAATCAGCAAAATGGTATTAAAGTATCAAATTAAATGTACTCGCTCTGCAGAGAAATTGCCCCTGTGAGAGGTACATTATTATCATACATTGTTGATGATCCATTAGAGCGTAAATCACATTTTACTAGCTGGCTAAGATGGAGCTAGTTTAAACTACTTAAGACACAGTCAGATGTTTTGTCCAGTCAGTTTTGTCCAGTCGTCCCAAACATAAAGGTTGGGTCCCCTCCAAATGGTTACAAAATTAATCCGGGGCATTGTGAGATGATTAATGGGGTAAAAAAGACAAAATAACAAAGTTCTGCTGCACTCATTTATATTCATATTTTGGACATTTCTCTAATTTTTGTGAAATATTGGATCAGTTTACTGCCTGGTATCGCCAGATTAATTTGTAAATGCAAATTAGTCTGGAACCACTTGTTCATTTTTCATTTCCAGAGGGCCTTATCAGTGTTCGTGGACCAAAATGCCTTTGGACACAATTGGATGGACCTACAACCAGTCAGGACAATAAAACATGTACTGTAGGTCTGTGGTAAATTAAACTTACCAAATCTCATTGGAATTGTGGCAAACATCTTTCTTATCGACAAAAGTTTGAAGTTGTTCAGTTATTTAGGGAAAATGTGCAGTTAATTTAATACAGACGACATGATAGTGGATTCAGCAGAAACAGTTCTGCATCAGTGACAGTCATCTTGGTTGTTGTTGTTGTTGTTGTTGTATCAAATCCGAACCATATTAGATAAATTCTTGTGATTGGCTGGACCAGATCCAGGACAGGTGGAAATCTGTCTAAACGGGAGGGGGCCAGACGTATCTGCCAGAGAAAACAAAAGAGCTCACAGATTCGTTTGGTTCTCAGGCTATCACTTTATTTCTTGAACGTTTCTTTTTAAACAAAATCATATGATTAGTTTGACCACAAAATTATTCTTTGGTAGAAGTGCCAACAACTCATAGACATCTGACATGACAAGGAGCCACTGGTTTAATCCTTAACATTGTATTATATAAGCTTATCATACTGTAGCATTGCAGAATGATCTAGTGTGCACCATGTTTATGCTTGTCATGAAGGTCCTCTTCCTTGCCAGTATTTTGTAGCTCTAGTCTCAGATCAAATTATACAGTGGCTTTTGGGGAAGCCTTATTTTCTGCTGTGCACCACTGCTAAAACATGTCACGTGCATGCACATACATGGAAGTGCGCGGCAGCGAGGTCAATTTCACGGTTACTGCAAAAAATTATACGATCACTGCTACAGTTAATACTGTCAACATTTCATAAAGGCTAGATAACAAAAATATAAGGCTACTGTTTCAAAATCAAAGAATGCATTTATTAATCTGAGGGAAAAAAAATCAGCAGGTGGCACAGACAGCAATTTTCTGCTTCATGTGTTACATGGGAAGATTTCACATAAAGTATCATAGGCTCGTAGAAACAACTGTTTTGATGCTTGCATCTCTCTCTCACACAATCTCTCCTCACTGGCTGTTCCTTTACTTCTCTGTTGTTTACCGTCTGTCTGAGGATTGTTATAATGGGGGAAAGATTTGGGTTTAGGGCCAGAAGTTTTATTTACAACCATGAAAAGCAAGCAGGAACTGAAGTATAGGTGACATGTTGTCTGTCTGTCAATCAATCTCCTCCACTCAGTGTCAGGATCACAGACAGGGCAACGCACACAGCATTGTGTTAATTAGTGAAGATAAATGTTCAGAAATTATAATATATGCAACATACAGACACACAGCATATTTTTACTATTACTAATTTATTTCAGGAACATCGTGTTTTAGTGTTCTACTCAAATGTCCCAAAGTAGACTATCGGGGGCGGCCATGTCCTTTTCAGGACAGCCGAGCTCCCCTCAGCTCCCCCATAATTCAAACCTTGGCTCCAGTATTTTGTAGCACAATTTGTATACAGTACTGGTAAAAGAAATAAGACACAAACCTGAGATGATTTTTTTTTTTTTGAAGAAATTGTATTAATGATGTGTGTTTTGTAGATATTGTAGCTGCTTCTCAGCTGGAATTGATTTAAGGCCTGCCTTGTAAAGACAAATACACTTGATCTGGCTAGTTGGGTTACGTCAACATAATGCTTATCGTGGTAAAAACCTTTGCCAAATGATGATGGATTGAATGTAGTGTGAGCTTTCGCTTGATTCTGCAATAATAGTGTTTGTTTTCAGGTCACTCACCCTAGTCTCCTCTCCAGGGTGTTTGGCCTAACGGAGTCCCAGAGGTACCTGAGCACCAATGCTCCAAGGTTTCAGAAGATACCATGTGGTAATTAACGTAGGGGTGTTAGTGGATTATAATCTGATGTTCGGGGTTTCGATTATTCTAATGTAATGTGTATAGATTTATTTTGATGTATTTGTTGTGTTTGTGTGGTTTTGATCTAAGGTGAGGGGCAAATTTCCCTATATTGTGGTAGGGGTCGAGGTCATTGCCAGTGGCCGGCTATATGAGGCTGCCAGTTTCCATGAAGCACTGCTGCTGTCAGCACCACATGTGACTGGTACTGTTACTATGCTTTCATTGTGGGTGAATTTAACACCTGGTTGGTCTGCACCTAACTTCTGCTTCAAGACTCCACACACTACACATCCAGCTTAACAATCCATGTTTCTACAGGCTTACTAGTATTATTGACAGTTTGCTCCACAGTGTTCACACTGTTCCTACGATTCATCTGTGGTTATTTCAGTCAGTATAAAGAGAAAATAAGGTTGGTCGAGTGTTGAGGTGTGCATGTTTCATGCAGCACCTTCAGAGTGCACAGATGGTTTGTTGTGGTGATGTTCTGCTCTGAGGAGCTCTTATAGCACCTTGTGGATCTGGACACTCCGACTTGCTGAGATCTTCTAAATAAAATAAAAAAGAAAAGAAAAGTCCTAGTTTGCTGTAATAAAGTTTTATAGAAGCTTAATCTGAAAATTAACTACGCACATATCAAAAGTGTCCAGTGTCCAGGCCTAGTGTTTACTGACTGAATTAACTATTTGTTTACACATTACTACACATGCAGGTTGACAAGGTTGAGGAGAGAGAACAAGAGGAGGGGATGGAGATGAGAAGAGCGAAGGAAGATGGATGTTATTGGAGTGTTAGTGGGCTGTGTGGCCTGTCACTGGGCCAATTTTGCTATGTGGGTAGTGAATTAGATGTGTTGAGTAGCCGAAAATGGAAAAATATAGAGTAAATATACTTAGTTACTTAGTAATAAAGATAATAATACATGCAAAGTGTGACAGAAAAGACGTTGTCATTTACAGTACTACTATTACTGGTCTGGACTATTTCCAGGCTGCTTGAAGCGAGCTGTTCATTTTGGATTTGAATTGGATGTGTGTTAATGACAGTTGCGAGACTGCGCACAGTTCTATTTTTTAAAATTACAGTATGTCAGGACTAATGAAAGCCTGATGGTGTTGATGGGAAAGTAATATCTCCTGTAAGAGGCCTCAAGGCAGAGGAGAGCTAATGGCCGTTCAGCCTCCAGCAATCTCAGCAAACAGCTGCCATAAAAGACACCTCATCTGGAGGGAGGCTGGAGAAGAAAATTTAATATACTGTCAAGGCAAGAGCATTACAGGGAGATGCTCTGGTGGCAGACATGTGTATTATATCTGTGTTTGTGTCAGTTTGTGTCCTCCTAAATAATGTGAACATCAGTTAAGTTTTAAAAAAAAATGTTGTTTTGCATCCATGAAGAGACATAAAGATCATAATCACTTGATATTTTGTGAACCCACATTGAGAGGACTCGTCGGCAGTTCAGCAGACTTATTTTAAAATGTGATAACTCAATTCCGTGACACCCAAAAGTTAAGCTGCAGTTTACTTTTTCTCACATAGGAATGTTTAAAAAAGGCGACATCAGCAAATAAAAAAAAATGAAGGAATTAAAGTGATTCAAGATGATGTGGTTGCTGCCTGTTTGCAAAGACATGTAATGGTCTTCACTCCACTTTTGCTAGTACTTCTTTGACTCGTCTCTAATTTGCAAAGTTAACACCAAATGTGAGAATTTCTCTTGGAATCATTACAACCTTAGGAAGGTGTGTATTCCACAACCGTGGAACGATTATGTTGTACTTTAAAGGGACATGTCAGTGATTTAGTTTTGCACCCAATCTCATAAAATTGGAGGACTTACAAAAGACATATTTAAAGGAAAGTCGCCAAAATTGTGGCAGCAGTTATGATGGTTAAAGCCTCAGAAACACTGGATCCTACATTTTC
This sequence comes from Lutjanus campechanus, assembly GCA_027495735.1. NCBI lineage: Eukaryota > Metazoa > Chordata > Actinopteri > Lutjaniformes > Lutjanidae > Lutjanus > Lutjanus campechanus. The sequence goes on from JAJHUR010090867.1 coordinate 8,807, forward strand.
CTCACTGCAACTTGATAGCACATTTAATTCGACACCCCTTTTTAGACAAATGTTTTCCAATCTCCAGGTTTGTAATACAGGCTGTAAAACTCAAGCCTGTGCCAAAACAGCCTATTTCAAAAGAGTAATTCATTTTTATTGCTGTTAGTGGAGCAAGCACCCAAAAGCAGTGATTTTACAGATGCTGCAACAGAGATAAAATATACAAGGACAGACAGAGAAACAACATGGTGGTGTATAGAAGTTAACACAATACATAGGACAACAGAAAGATTTCAATATGTTGTGACATGACAAATTTCCCATGTCAACGGTGTCTCCCCTGGCAGGTTTGGTGGTGCAAAATATTAGATGCGCAAAATATCAGACACATTTTCTGTAAATGAGGCCCATTTTACCAAATTCACATCTCAGTTCTCCTTCTCTAACTCTGCTTCTCTTCATCTACCTCTCATTTATTATTGGTGTTGGACGCATTAGAAAAATCAATAAGGGATGATGGGTCTTACCTCTACTGACCTCTTCACAGTACTTACATGTTTTATATAATCAGTGTATTTTAGTTTGTGTAGAAACAGAAAACACCTTAAAACTGGGAAGTCATCGTATTAAAACAAAGATTTCACTGTGACATCAAATAATGAGGCAGATATCATGACTGCGCAAATGAAGAAAAACGTGTCAAATATCAATATTTGATCAAAACGAAAAAGAAAAAAACTAGACATCATGCTTGCTGGCTGCAGATAAAGCACCTCTGGGAAATGTAGCACAAAAATAGCAGATAAACGGCTGCTCACAATATGAAAGAAAAACTGAGCAATCCACAAGAAACACACAGTGCATGAATTTCCTTTGACAGTATGTATGTGAGGTTTTATGATGTGTTTCTCCTGTTTCAGGGCAGGGCTCTGCTGTCCAGGCTGCAGGGGCTGAAAGCTAAAGGCATCCATCTGAAGATCTCCAGCGGGATGATCGACTCGACTGAGCTCAACACACTGGACCAAAACTGTCAGCTCTCACTCTCGCTATTATACATTCTGTGTGTCTGTGTTCAAACATGCTGCAGCTCAGCTCTGTCTGTTTACTCTGTCGACTCTCCCTATTTGTCCTGATCAATTCATTCAATCTCTGCCTCTCTTTCCATCTTTCCCTTCGTCTGTCTTAAACGTGTCATTTTCTTGTTGATCCTGTTTCTGATTTTCCTTTACCCTTCTCCCTGTTTCAAATGCAGCAGGTGATTCATTTTGTTCATTCATTTCCATTTTGTTGATCTGCGACTAACAAACTAAGTCAGACAGGTTTTTTAGTTCTGAAAAGTCAGTTTTAAAGTTAGAATATTACAGATCTAAGATGAAAACGAAAGAAGGGCATGACTCAGAGAAAAAGTCACAATTACAAATCCAGCTGCTACTTCAGCACCACGGACAGCATCATGGATGTCCTCCAAAATTAGCCAGAACCAAAAGGTTCCTTCATCTCATAGTTGTTTGCATTTCCACCGCGGTAATTCACACCACTGACAAATGAAAAATTGACAGCTGTTCTTTGACGTCATTTTTGCATGTGACAATACAACAATTATGCAAAGACGTTGTTGTCAGCCAATCTGTTGTATGTTTTCCCCTGTAACTCCATGCTGCTGTGTCGAAACACAATGAACAAGAAACAAAAAGTCAGTATAAATGTTAGCATATAATAGATTTTGGTCATTCTGCTAACAAGTGGGATGGAATCCTCCCTCATCCCCCCTTAAACTTCTGCACACATGTAGCATCTTATATTTCTCTCTTTCTTTTTCTTGTTGCCTTTTGTCTTTTATTCAATTTTTAAAAAATCGTTTCTGTTTCCCTCTCACTCTCCCTTTCTAGACGCTGAGGTCCACTACGTGAACATGACAGCGCTGACCAAAGGTCACCTCCTCTCCTCCTTCTGGGTGGTCGACAGGAGACATTTCTACATCGGCAGCGCCAGCATGGACTGGAGATCACTTGCAACAGTATCCATGATCCACCACACATCATAACGCACACACAAAAACACACTGACTCACACTTATTACATACTATACGCACATCCATACTTGCATTCTTACCACAAAACAGAGAGGGTGTGCAACATCATGATCTTAGAACTGTAAAGTCTGAAGCTGCGTTGTAGCACAAATTATGGTAATTTACATCCTCTGTTGTCATTTTGTATCCAACAGATTTACATGGGATTTGATTACATAAATTCTGTATCCCCTAACGTGCAGTAAAGTGCTTTGATAATGTTCTTCTGGCTCAGACTCAAACGTTCTGGATGTTATCTTAAGTTGCCAGCCTGCTTATGCAAATGGGTGAAATAACTAACAGTAGTATCATGACCACGGGTTAATTAATGTGGCAGATATAGCTAGATTTGATATATTTACCACCAGAGGTAATACTTAAGTAACTTACATTGAATGATTACTCAAAATAAATGTCCACAGGTGCATATATTTTATATAGATATTTTAGAAGATTCAGTCGACCCTTTTAGTGCTGACGTCATCATTATGTCACAGTGTTAGCTTGAGGCAAAACAAAGAAAAAACTGGAGGCAAACATGAATCAACTCTGAATAATAGGCAATGTAACCAAGCGAAAAAGTGTTGTTGGATGCCAGAATTAAAGTAGTCAAACTTGAAGTTTTATCGCATACCAGCTGCCACTGCCAGTCACTGTTGTTGTTGTGATAAGACAAAAGCTGGGAGATGTGTGGGAACCGTGACAAAATACTAACTCACAAAATGTCAAAGAAGGAAATATTCTCATGGCTTTTTTCCTTTTAAGACAGAAAAATACAACAAATCACCTACTGAATTTGAGTTTCCCCATGTTGGGGGTGCCTCTGTTGCTTGGCTGATGGAGCAAGTATCCCAAGTGTTGGGGCTGCTGGTTTCATTCCAGCTTGTTTGCTCTTCGGCTGTCCCTGTGAAATTAAGGCAAAAAGCCAACTCTTGTTTGGTTGAAATAAATCCTTAACTGACCGAGTTAAATGTGAGAATAGTCTGGCTCTACAGGCTGTTTTCCCCTCACTCCTCCTCCAGCCCGGTGGGTGTGTACTGTGCTGCTGAGTGCGTCACAGAGCAGCACCTGTCACTCGTACAAACCATTGACTTAGCAAAATAAAATGATAAAAATCACCCCCCAAACAAAATAACCTCCAATGGACATTCATCCATTGAGTGAACACATGGGTAACACTCAGTCTTAGAAAGTCTACAGAGTGAGTGACTGTGCATATTCAAAAGAGGTTGTATTTCATTCAGACACTGTTAAGAAACAAGCCAACAAAACTTATTAACCAGTGTCAGCTAACATGTTTAGGGAACCGCTGAAAACAGGTCTGACACATTCTTCGCATGCACACTTACATATGTGTGCAAGTTATGAACCCAAAACACATTTGTAGATAGTGAGATGTTGGTATATAGGTTTCATATCAGCCTTCTTCTTCAAAAAGTCACAGATGGGGGAGTGGATGGATGGAACGTTTACTGGGGACATGCAAGATGAAGTGGCATCCAAAAATAGAAAGTGGCCATTGTTTCATCTTCTTCTTCAAAGCTGAGTTTCTTAGACACTTCATTAAGTGTGGACAGGCTTTGTTTAGCAGTCTATCTTTAGACACTCTGAGATACTAAGGGCATTGAATTAGGAGGATGAATTGCAAGGAGCTCAAAGTGGGCACCCAAGATCAAAATTTTATCTGGACACATTAATTTAATGTATCCTGGCATCTGAATTCATACATTCACATTCCAGTATTAGCTCTTGTCCTGATATGTTTGTTTTAGTTTTTCGTGGTATTGAATGAATATGAAGTCAAATTATGGACTGTGTTTTTAGTCTATTTCAGATTGCATGTTGGTCTGTTTTGAGGGAGATAGAATAGGTTGTGTCAAATAAGACTTTAAGAAGTTTGATCCGACCTTTATTCGGGAATACGTTTTTCTGCAGGGGGAGGATAATATACGGATTGAAGCAGATAAAAAGAAGGCAATTTAGAAGCTACAAACTGAGAGCCTGAGAAGTGTCTCTTTGAAATGAAAATGCAGCAGAGAGCACATACAGAAAACTGGAACCACTGTAGTGCTTTCTCATTCCCTGCTGCTGCTGTGACGATGGACACAAGCCTGTAATTTGATGACAATATGGCCAGACAAGGAGAAGGTGCTGTGTATTGTGTAGATGAATGTCTCAAAGTATTATAAAAAAAAAAAAAAGTACGATTACAAATTGAGGTTGGCAGTATTTTTGTTGATAATCTCGTTATGACAATGATGTTCTGGATAATTACACAGATACTGATGTAAATCTTGGCTGCCTCCTTGTTTACAGTGATCTAACAGAGACTGTGTTTGCTCCCCAGAGGAAGGAGCTGGGTGTGTTGGTGTACGACTGCAGCTGTCTGGCTCTGGACCTCCACAGAGTGTTCAACCTCTACTGGGGGCTCCAGTATAAAGACTTCATCCCCTCCTTCTGGTCCAAGCGCCTCTTTGCCCTCTTCAACAGGGACACTCCACTGAAGCTCACTCTCAACAGCACAAAGGCTCAGGCCTACATCTCTGTAAGTGACAGTATTGTACATTGTCCCAGGGAAAACCCTTGTTTACCATAGTGTTGTTTGTGTAGTGTTAATGGTGGATACATGAAGGACAAAGTAAACACTAGAACAAATTTATTTCAAATTTATACGTGCAATAACTTTGTTGAATTAAAAAATACAATGATGCTGGTACCTGACTTTTCCTAAAAGTGTATTTGCATGTAAATGTTTTTATATAAATTACACAAAGGAAAAGATAATGTGATAATTTTGACCTTTTCAACCATAAACAGTCATACTGACCACACACAAACATTATTGTCATTGTTTCTGTCAATAAAACTTCACAAGTGTCTCGATTTACAAAATCCCAACATTAAAATACCAATAATTAATGAATTAGACTCAATTTTTAAAAAGTAGGGTAGACCAGGGACAGTTGTAAGCCTTTTTTGTCTGCACCTACTGTATGTCTCACCGAATTTTTATGTTAAAGCTCAACTAAAGTAAAGAACCCTTACTGATTACAAATAGCAATGTTTCCAGCTTTTCTTGGTTTAATTTTTGTACTTGTTACCAGCCTCTTCCCATAGGCTGTGATTATTTCTTATGATAATTCTAGGTGGAAAATTTTTATTATTATTAATGTTAAAATGACATGTTTATAATCTTATAAAATATTGTAAGTGCTTGCTCTAAGTAGTTCTAGATGAATGAACTGGATCACTGATGTTTATTATCCTACAGAAATACTGTTTTAGGTTTACTACACGGGATGGCATGCATATTGATAAATATATAAATAAATTTTACAAAAAGTCTTCTATAAAGCCCTTGTTTATTTTAATGACAACTGTATGACATTTAGGTGAACTCGTTTCAGCGCTGTAGTGTCGTCATGCCTTACGAGGATTCAGAATGAAACATGAGTCATCATTAATGAAATTTGTTTCACCTGTGTGGTGTGAAAAGGTCCATTATCATGCTGACTCACTAGCATGGCTTACCAAAGCTCTGTATGAAATTACACTTAACTTAATTACACTCAATAGTTTACTCTACAGTGAGCAGTAAATGGAGATTACTTATGAATCATCATCATTTTGCCTCATAACAGATTTAAGTGTCATATGAGTTTAATATTTGCATCCATAAGCCTAAGCCACTTGTACAGATCGTGTACACTCACACAGGTGACACACACACACAAGTACATTACTGAAATATTATCACACTCAACTACAAGTAAAGCTACTGGCTTTAAAGAACTACTTAAGTAAAAAGTGCAAAGTATTCTTCTCTTTTACTTTTTATTGCATTATCAGTAGCAGGCATTCGCTCAAAAATTGGTTTCTGTTTCTTCAAATTTTCAGTCAAAATGATTTCTAAGTCGTGCACTGTTCTGCTCAGTGATTATGGTCACCTCTCTATACGTTTGCTTTGGTTTTTTTCTTTTTCTTTTTCTTTTAATGCATATGTTGGCCTGTTTGTGATCAGATAGCTGCAAAAATGTCGATGAAAGGTTTAGATATTAATTAAAATTCATCATTTTCACGGTAGCAATATCGATATGAAATAACGGGATAAACGCAGGTGCTACCAATGATACTAATTACTTAGACTCTGTTTGACCTGAATGGAACAGAACACTTTAATTAACTGCTGTGAAAAAGGTCTATTGTAGGACTACTCAGTAGCAAATTATTATTTAGTGAAGTAGATTACATTGTGTAATGCGTACTTAAAGGTAAAATTACAGACCTATTCAAAAAAGTACAAGTGCCCAAAAATATGACTTAATTAGTAGGCCTAAGTATATAAGTAACATGAATAGTTGCTTCCACCGTTACCAACAAGAACAATAAAAGTGTAATATCCCACCTTAACAGCAGGAGCCTGAGTTGAAGTCGTCTAATCAGACAAAATGAAAACACCTGTGTGGGTGTTACAAGGGCGTGTAGGGTCTTTAAATGGAGGAGAGTCCTTGTTAATGTTATTGGTTCCACCTGTGCTTTTCCTGCTGTGACAAGTCAAAATGTCTGCTGTGAAAAAAGACAGTTATTTCAACTGAAGATCAGATTCATCTTTTGTAACAAGGGACTCTAACTAAGAAGAATATAAATGTGTATAGCAGCACACTCAAGTGTAGTAACCACCTCCAGTGGAGGTGACAGTTGGGTGGGAGAGTAAATTTTTCATACAGTGTGTCTCTGCAGGACGCTGAGTCTGTCAGTGCCATCTTTTTTCCTGGAGATGAGTGATAGTGATGTCATCCTGCCCACAGCAGAAAACAGTTGATTTGGCCGGGCTGTCCATCTATAGAAGATTAATATCAACACAAAAAGCACACTCAGACCACACTCATTATTAAATATGCACAGGTCAGCAAGAAGACAGACACACACATAAAATGAAGGGAGACAATCAAATCCTAATGGTCATTGAGTGAACATAATGATGATAAGAGCTGAGTTTGCTGTTTTGATTATAACAGTGTCAACAATCATGATGCTAATTGTCTCTGCTGTTTTCCCCCCTTGTGATGACAGACCTCCCCAGATGCTTTCATCCCCAGAGATCGTAGCAACGATCTCGAAGCCATTTCCAGAGTCATCCAGGAGGCGCACCATTTCATTTATATCTCCATCATCGACTACCTGCCCCTCCTGAGCAGAAACGCCCAAAGGTTTGAGCCACTGTGTCACTGATTTCTTTGGAATAATCTGACAGGCGTTTATCATTAAAAGATTGGATGTCTTGCTTTGATTCAAGTGAATGAACTCATGTTCGTCTGGCTGCGTGCCCACATTTTTGTGTTTGTGTCTCTGCCAAGGTACTGGTCTCGTATCGACGGTCTTATCCGGGAGGCTCTGATCCTGCGGAAGGTCCGGGTTCGTCTGCTGATAAGTTGCTGGGAAAAGACTCATCCACTTACTTTCAACTTCATCTGGTCCCTGAGGAGTCTGTGCATGGAGCAGGCCAACTGCTCACTGGAAGCTGTAAGTACAAGGCAACTATGTGCTATTTTCAACTCTACAGACACACTTTATCAATGCTGACTGCACCGCTTTGTGTGTGTTTGTGTGCGTAGAAGTTCTTCAACCCCAGAGTGCAGAGGGATGGCAGTCTCCAGGGAATAAACTACAACAGGTTTATGGTGACAGACAGAGCCATTTATTTAGGTGAGCTCATCGACTTCACTTTATGACTGTGTCCTACATCATCCATCATCTTCGTTTGGCCTTAAAAGAAAAGTTTAGCATTTTTGGAAGCACCCCCACTTCTTTACAGGAGTGAGATGAGACGATCAATACCACTTTTGCGTTAAGTAGGGACCTACAGAGGAGAATAGCCTTTTCTAGGATGAGGACAGGAAGCAAGAGGTAACAGCTAACCTGGTTTTCTCCAAAGGTCAAGAATATTTTTGTGTAAGTGTTAATTTTTACCTGTTAACGTGATATATGTCATTTCTTTAATCCCTAAACAAACAGTTATGTAAAAATAATGTGTGTATTTAGAGGAAATTACATGGTACAGGAAGTCATGCAAACATTTCTGCATTAAAATGTCTAAAACATTAGCCCTGTGTTATATATTTTGTTGCATTATGTTCTTAGATTATCCTAAATGTTTCCAACAGTGAGGAATAGGTCATTTTAGGTCTTTTTTTTTCCTTCCAGAGAAATATGGGATAGGTTGGATACATCAATCCATCCTTATCCCAACTAGTAACATACTGATGTTTTTGCCATACTGATGCACAAGGTACCCTTGAAGGGGCTGGATTTCACACTGACCAAAAGCATTTTTAACACAGGTTGTAGGTTTACACACAACAGCTACTTGAGTAGGTTTAGGACTAGACCGTGTTTGGGACTAAAATAAGTACGTTACATTACGTACGTCAAGCGATGTCACTGAACTGACTTGCAAGACCAAAGTCACATCACCCAAGTCACTTGGCACACGTAACATTATGTACCTTAAAACTTTAAATAACAGTTGGGTTTTCACATGGGACACAAACCCCGGTCTCCTGGGTGAAAAGTCCTGTTTGTTTGAGCCATCCATCCACCCCAACTCCTCCAGACACAGACTTCTCCTAAATACTACATTGACAGACACTTGAAAGCCTAAACTAACACTTCAAAAGTTTGGAGAGAACCAGGTGTGTGGTTTCCATTTGCTTCCAGTCTTCATGCTGGGCTAATTGCCTCCTGGCTCCTGGTCTATACTTTACTGTAAACATGAAATTGGTATCGATTTTCTTATCATCTTCTCATCATCTTCTTAATATCTAAGTTTCAGAAAGACAGCAAAGTATTTCCTTAAGTGTATCTGTCCTCAAAGTTGACAACACAGCAGATCTGATTCAGTATATTAATCCACTGCTACTACACAGCCGTGTTTCAGAACTGTGCTTGGATTTTCTTCCTCTGTTTCCTGACAGGTAACCTTGACTGGGTGGGGAATGAGTTTACCTTTAATGCAGGAGCCGGCCTGGTGATCAGTCAGCCAGAGGGCATCGAGGAGAGGAACTCTACAGTTGTGGAGCAGCTACGGGCTGCATTTGAGAGGGACTGGTTTTCACGTTACACACGCTCACTGCAGGCCAATAAGATCCCCGTCTGCAACAAGCACCAGATCAACAGGCTGGTGCCAGTGAAAGCTAGCCACATAGACAATGGACCAATGCCCATCAGAACAGGCCAGCATGATAACGGACCAGCACCAATGAGAAACAGCCATAAAGACGATGGACAGATGCCACTTAAAACAAGGCACCATGACGACAGACTAAGCAAAATTAGTCACCAAGACATGGCCAATGGACTGGTGCCATTCATAGACAGTTACCAAGAGAGGGGACGAGTCAAATTGAGTCACCTTGACAACAGACAGGTACAAATCAAAGACAATTACCATGACAATCCGATGGAACCACCCATCCAGTCGGCTGAGAGCAGCGGCAGCAGAGAGATCTCCAACGGGTCACTGTGACCACAAAGCATGATGGGTTCCTTTTTGAGTGATGTTTGGAGAACTGCTCTCTTTCAGTAACAACAGACTTAACACACTGGGTCTTTGTAGCATTTTATTATTGCCATTTTGAAAAAAACTTTGAAAGATTTGAGTAATATCTGGTTTGCAGGACTTGATGATGTGCACGGAGGAACTCAGGAAGGAAATTAAAGGCTCCACTGCAGTCTGGCACTTTTGATGGATTTTTAACAATGAAACCAAAACATTTTGGTTTAGAAGAAACACCAATTAATACATTGTAATAATGACTTACAACGTTGCTTCTTATTTAATCTTTTTCCGAGGTCTCTCAAGCAAAGGAAACAGATGAACATGTATTGATTGCCTAAAGCTGTTTACAGCAGTCATAATTACCCTTTAAAAGTGGGAATGTCACCTGCATGCCTATACAGAGATGGGAGACAGTGTGGCACGTGTAGCTACACCAGCTACATTTAGTAGTAAACGATTCACTACACAGCTTTACATGTTCTGGATCTCTTATTGCACTCTTTACATGTAAATAGCATTATTACAGCAGTATTCTGAGTAAATATACCGGAATTCAATTAAAGAGACAGTTCACCTCAAAATCACATATTTTTCCTTGGCCTATAGTGCTAATTATTCATCTTGATTTTTTTTATGTAACTCTGACTTCTCTTGAATGTAATGAAACTAGATTGCACTTGGCTTGTGGCGCTCAAAAAATAATAAAAACGATGCATACATTTGAAAAATTCAAAACCAATGTCTCTTTGCAGAAATCATAACCAGGTTAAAGAAAATCCACAGACCTTGTTGTGCAACGGTTTCTCTCTCTATGGTATTATCTACACAAAACTACTTATAAAAGGTCTGTGGATTATCTTTAGTAACCGGGTCATGATTTCTGGAAAGAGACATTGCTGATGAGTTTTTCAAATGTGTTTTTTGGCACGTTAAGCACCACATGCCAAGTGCTATCTAATTCCATTATACTGGAGAGAAGGAAGCCATCTCTATGGTCGATATTTCCAGCAACTCACGGCAAAACTATCTTGATGGATAAATAGCACTACAGGCGAGAGGAAAAGTAAGTATTTTAGGTTTTGGGGTGAACTTAAACTGTAAACATATTCATAACCACTGGTAATTTCAGATCTGTAGCCCATACCAAAGCACCCTAGAACCATGGGTTTAGTGTTACATTGGGTCAAATAAAAACAGACAACCTCATGTGGCCCTTCTACATAATTTATTCAACTGTGTCAGTAGACAGAAAGACAAATATGTTTAAATATTTTGAAATTTTTGCTTTAGAATTTACTTTATTAACCTTTAAAAGGTTATTAAATGTTTGTGTCTATTTGCAACACACACACAAAAAAAAACACTGAAATTGATGAACTGACATTGTTCCTATATTTTGAATGCTGACTCACTGGCCCTCTAAAGGGAACTGGAACTGGCCCTCTAAAGGGATTGATCACATCTTGCCCATCATGTTTTATTGTCAATACCACAGGCACTAAACACTGTATAGACAGAGGCTACATAATCCAGGATACAATGGATCATATATCTCTCCACAGCAGGACAGTGTGTATCAAAACATTTTAAGGAGATCGTCATAGAATTAGATGATGCACCTATTCTACTGTGTTTATTACATGACATACAATCGTCTGGAATTTTCAATCAGTCGTCACCATTGAAAAACTACAGCCCCCATTAGTTTAAGTAAAAGGGAGGTACTATGTTTTTCCCCGGAGGAAAAGGGGCTATTGATTTGAAAGCGTCCGTATAGATAATCATTCCAGTTCCCATACACCGATCACAGGAATAAAGGAGGAATTGAGAGGTTATCTATAGCGTTCCTCCAAAAGCAATGTTGTGACTTATTGAACAAATAATAAAGGAGCAGTTAGAAGAAGGGGCCAAAGGGTCTCTGCTGTCAGCCAAATCAATACAATGAATTTTTAACAGAGTTTGACAGTTTCAGTTGCTGCAGTTTAACCTCAAGGGCATGGTGGTCTGTAAAGTCACGCCTGTGACTGAATAATATATTTACCATGTAGGGGGAAGAGCTAAAAATACATTATTGTTAGTGAAGAATATCTAATTTACCCCTGACTGAAAGCTTGTGGCTACGTTCATTTACCTTTTGAATGATTGCATGTCGCCCTCTTACACACTCTTCGCTGTAAGTGCAAGTTTTTATAACAGTGCTTGTGGAATTACAATATTTTTTAACTTTTAAAGCCTTTAATCGTGGGAAAAGGAAAACTTGACAATAGAGAGGTACATTGTGATGTCTTCATAAACAATATGCAGGGTGTGTGCACTTTAATGTGCAAACAGCACAGGTGTAATTGGTCACAATTTATTTTTTAGTACACTCATACAACAGAGCAGGCTGTACTTTGTATGATTTTAGACAAAAACTAGAAATAATATGTTCCTTATTAGACAGTATTAGATCCTTTATTTGACCCATTATTAGATACATACCATACATTTAGGACAGCAGCAAAGACTGATGCCTACTTCTTTGATCAAATCACATTACAGTATCTACTTATTGCATTACAATAAGTCTGTACAGTACAGTATAGTTGCATTTTAAAAATCCCTGATTATTATTCCATCTAATAAGGGTTTTATAAATGGTCTGATACTGTCTAATAAAAAACATCTATTTTTTGTCTAACTAAATACAAGGTACAGCTTGTTATGTCTTATTAGTGTGCTGTAAAATAAAGGGCAACCATGTAATCAATATTTTGTCTGTGCAGGAAGAACAACAGAATAATTGAAATCTGCCAGAAAACTGAAGCGATTACAGTCACGATGCATATACCACATGATGTTTGGTGGATATGACCAGTGTTCTGTATACGGCATGTGTGCCTGTTCCTTTTGTACTACAGGTAAAATGTAACTACACAGGTTCAGCTCTGTCATAACATGTTCCCTATATGTACAGACAGGGAATGTGTTCCACAGTGAAAAACACACCAACTGACAATTATAATCTGGTCTTTATGGATAACTTCTGCCATCTAGGGGATGTTATAAGAAAGAACATTTCTTCTCACTTGCCTGCTGCAGTACTATGACATGATCTTTTTTTTTCTTTTTTTTAAAATCAGCCTTGATCAAGTATACATGTTGGATCACAACTACTGTTTATACATCAGTTCATATAAAATGATATAAAAGGCAGTGACATGGGAAAGTAAGTGATCTTCCTGTTTAAGTTTCAACTGGAATTATATAGATGGCTGTTATTACTGGTATGAGGTGATCAAAGGATTATTCATTCTTTAAAACAGGAAATTATTATAAAGCATTTAAGTATAAATATATATACATATATATATATAATGACAGTTAAATATGTTTAATTCTAATATGCATAAAACAACAAAAAACAACTTTCCTTTGCTGCTGTATGTGTGCCCTAACATTGTCTGTCTTATAAACTGATTCATAACTCATATGACACTAACTCTTATGTGAATGCAAACACAATCATCTGTTTCATTTGTTTGAGTGAGTAGACTTGAAGAGCGTTATCTCAATAATAATGTCCACAAAGCACCACACACACACTGTATTGCTGGAGTTAGATTCATGACTTTTACGCTGCTATTATCTATGACTGTCACACAGGGGGGCAGGAATGCTGCTGCAAAATAGTTTGTACGTTTGAAACTATTATCATGAGCAAAAATAGTGACTATTTTCTAGTTAACATGGACCAGGACTACACCTTTAATGGCATATTTTCAATGGAGATTTATTGTAGCTCTGGAGCGTAGAACAAACAGTGCACAGATGCCAAGGTTTGAGATCAGCAACGGTTTACAATCTGCTACATGCAAATTACAAAATTTAAGCAAAAAAAAACAACAAAAAAACAAAAAACAAAAAAAGAATGCTTCTGTATCACTTGTTGTGCACTGACCATCTGTCCATCCCTCCAGCGAGATGAGATAAAATTGAGCAATTTTCACAGAACACTCTGTGAAAGACACTGTGTTTTTTTCTTGAAGTTAAAATGGTAGATGGTTTTGAGGTAGCTGCAAAGTTAAACAGAATGAGTTACTGACTGGTTCACATTAAATGCTCACTATAAAAGCTTTTTAATGTCGCCTACCTTAAGTCTGTTGAATTTTTTCAGCATGACTGCTGCTTGCATGCCCTGCCTTTATGAACTGTGCACAGTAGCAACAAGCCTTTCTATAGATTATATTAATGAAATCTTATATACCTTTAAAAAATACAGAAGGAATGTATACTTATTGAATACTCTTGTTAATGCACACTACTGAATTATCTGATGGAAGTTTTTACTCTTAATAAAAAACTCTTAGCCTTTTGTGTCTGTTTGTGTTTGAAGTATAAGTTAATTGTGTGTCCTTAACACAAAGGCTGTTAATTAAAGCAAGGTGGCTTACCTCAGAAGTTAATCCTTAGTACATCACTACACTGTGGCTGTCAGTCAGGCCCTATATGTAGCCTATATGGTGGAAAAGCCTCTGGCACAGTAGCAGCACCCTGACTCTGTTTAGCCTGAATGGACGGGGCCTTAATTAGAATCATCTGTCATACCTGTTTACCCTATTTCATGTAAAAATAGGCCAGTAATTTTACTTTTAATATATCAAGTACATTTTCCTACTTTTACTTAAGTAACATTTTCAATTCAGGACTTTTTACAGGTATTACTAGGGAAGAGCCACTAAATTTAAATGTAATTTTACATTTAAATTTGCAGCCATGACAAAATCTGTGCTCTATGATAGCTTGCAACACATATTAGCATAGTTTGTTCATGTTCATTTTTAACCCGTAAATAAAATTAATTGAAGTTTAAATTTACAGTGATCCAAACTTTAGACAGCAGAAACATGATAATGTACCTCCAAAGAATAACTTTCATACCTAAAAATTAGTTCTTCATTGAAAAAATCTGCTGAGGTGAAATGATCCTGCTCCTGTGTCCCAGGCAGCAAGAGAATCCTACAGAGCTTGTGCAGACTAGTCTCCCCTACTTTACTTAAATAAAGAATGTGAATATTTGGACAACATAATTTCAAACTGGCAAGAAACTATAATGCTGCATAAATGTTTACAAGCTGTGACAGTATATTCTTTAGAACTTTATAAACTGCTAAAACCAGGGGTGGAAGTAACTAATTACAAATACTCAAGTTAGTGTAATTAAGTAGTTTTTGAGTACTTGTACTTTTATGAGTAGATTTTCAAACAATTATTTTTTATTTGTACTTAAGTACAAATTACACTATGTAATCAACTTAGTTCCTCTAAAATTGCAATTGAATACTGAGAACAATTTTAATTTATATCCAAACCTTTCATCTGCATTTTTGCAACCATAAGGCTATGTAATCACAAATGGGTCAATGAGAACCATGACATACAGAAGATAATACTCAGAGTAGTTTTTTGTGACGAATACTTACGAATTGCGAATACTGTAATTTTATTAAAGTAGTTTTCTAACACCAGCACTTTTATTTGTAATTGAATAATAATAACAGTACTTGTACTTGATCACAGATTTTCAGTACTCTTTCCACCACTGGCTGAAACCTAGGAAAAGGTGGTATGAAGAGAAGTGAGACTGAGGGAACAGCAGAGATTCCTGTGGGTAGTACCTACCTGGGCTCGAGCAGCAGCGGACTGACGTAACAGTTACCTTAGCAACCGATTAGGCGTCACCACTCCCGACTGCAAATTCATGAGTGTGCTTTTCTTGTCGGAGACCGTCCCGTCAAGAGTGGAGAAACAGCACCTCGACGCGACATGGGGAGTAGTTTGTGAAGGACAGTAAACCAGATGTCTTTTTCCATCTGTTCGGGCTGCTGTAGTGGAGCTGCACGCGCCGACCTGAGGAAAAACATCACTGTGCTCGTGTTGTTGTTGTTAACGCTACCCAGCTGCAGCCAACATGGCTGAGGATGACTCTGAATGGGTTATAGAGAGCATCGTTGGTTACCTGGGAAGTCCCGAATGGGTCATTCCTGTCACGGACTTCATGGAAAACAAATGCACAGGTAAAAACGGGTTATCCGCCCGTAGTGGACGTCTGGTTTCACAGGACGTTAAAGCCACTCTGTAGCTGTGCAAGGTTAGCACGATGGCTAAGCTAACGCTAACTTGTGCCTGCGATGTTTTTGTTGACGTATATTTAGAATTTGTGATATAGGCCTACGATATATTTCACTGCGTGATAACTCTGCATTCTAGTTAATACACGTCTTCGTCTGGTGTTAATTAGAATTTCAGAACATTAGCCTCGACATTAGCTTTAAGCCAGAAAGCACTCAGGTGACGATAAAGGTAGCAAGCCCTAACGTTACCACAGTAACAGTATGTTAGCAAGGTAGCTACCTTAGTAGGAACCTTAGCTACCATTTCTATTCACTTTTTAGTGTGCAATTAACGCTACTAGACCATAGAAGCAGTGTAGATAGCTAGATAAAGAAAGTTTTAGGTCACGGGCCACAGACAGCCCAATCTCAAGTGGGCCAGACTTGTAAGATCATTACATAATTTAATCTATATATAACAACCCCCCCCCCTTTTTTTTTTATGGTAAAGAAGCAAAAGTACATCCTGAAGATGTTCATAATTAATGGTCCTTCCATTTATAAAACAGATGAGGAACAGCCTGAGATGTTTTAAGAAAATAAGTGCAATTTCAGTAATGTCTCAGTTTGTCCACATTCATTGAGTCTACTGTCCTTACATATGCATTACACTCAGCAGATCACAGTGAATCTACAAATGCAGAAAGCAATTATGCATTGTGGAACTGAAGAATAACATATTATTTTACTTCTTTATTATATGAACAAATTGTTGAGATGTAGGAATTCTTATTTCCCAGACATTTCCAGTGTTGGAACCCTGTTGCCCCAGTGCTGGCAACAGGGTTCCACCAATATTATTTTAAGATAGAGGTCTGATAGAGATTATCTTATACTTGATGTTGCTGATTGACAATATTTTCCACAATGTCCAATATTATAATATATAAATAACATTGTGGTCTGGAATTGATGACTGCTTTACATTTTTTTCCTCTTTGCAAAGTCATCCAGTGGGCTGGATTGGACCCTTTGAACATCCCTGGTTTAGGTTTAGGATGTGTTTTTGTTAATGTCTCCTCTGGGCACAGTATAAATCCTGAATTAGCTGACTAACATTTGCATGTTATTTGGTCTTTTATAGTTTTTGATGACGAAGATGAAAATAAGTTATCATATACAGATATCCATCTGCAGTATAAGAAATTGGTGAGTACAGTCTTTGTTCCAGATGTTTCACACATTTTAATTGAAAGATATACATTTTTCCTATTCTATTTTCATGGATTACATCATCAGCATTGCTCATTTAGTGGTTTTATATTGCTGACTCAACAACCTGGACTGACGTAAGCTGCTTTGCTTTTGTAGGTGGAGAAGCTGTTAGATAATTACATGCAGGAGGTTGGCATCAACGAGCAGCAGTTTCTGGATGCATGTACTTCTCCTTTTGCCAAGTCCAAAACACTGCAGGTACGTTAAGCTCCCTGTTCACGCCACTGTCAGCCTGCCAGTTAACCCAAGTGGAGAATCAAGGATGGGATTTGCTTGCATAACCCCCAGTTATGCTGCTTTTCACATGGTGCAAACATGGCTTGTCTCTGTTTCTCTCTTTCAAAGCAGAAGTTTGTTTCCATGAAGAATAAGCAGAATGAGAAACCAGTTTGTGACATAATCTACAACCACGTTTCTGTTTTTATCATAAACTATATTTAGACCTTTCCTATGTAAGTGTCATGACTTTGTCAGGCTGAAGTGCGTTACCCAAACGTGTATATTATTGGGCACATGTACCACACTAAGCAGAGTGCATGCCTCCACCATAGCTATGCAACTGTGCTGACGACTCTCTTGTTTCATTAACTAAAACTTGACATGAAGTAGGGTTGAGTAATACTGTATATCAAAATTATAGATAGATATAGACATAGATTATATATATTGTCTAGACTGTTCTATTATTTTCCTTTACTCTCTTAGCAATTATATCCACATTACTGATTCAAAAGTGTCAATAGTCATCCTTACAGTATTGTTGCAATATTCATATAGAGGTATTTGGTCAAAAATATTGAGATTTGATTTAGTCTTGCCCAGTCCTAACAGTATGTTATTTTAGAGAAAAATGGTATTATCAAGATACATGATATTTTATATATTGGGGAATAGCCACGTTTAGCATTTAGTCAAATGTTGCAATATTGGATTTGTTCAGTATTCCTTATGGCAGACTACCTACAAATGTGTGGGTGGAAATCAGAAGACAGACATGAACTGTCTAGTCCTTGTATGTTTTTTCTTTCAGAAAATCATGGAGGATGTTATTCAGTCTCCATATAGCTTTACATAGTTTGATGATGTTACATCAATCTCTAACATGGCTTTTTCGAGGATTCTTGCGCACCGTTGCAACACCTTAGTGTAGTTGTGGAAAAAAATCTCAGCTGTTTGGTTCTTTCGTGAAAATATCTGTTGCTAATTCCCATACAAATTTGGAGATTGTCTGCTTAAGGAACAGGATGAGAGACACAATTGGAGCAGGTCAGAGGTGATAAACTGGCAGTACTTGATGAGGTAATGAAAACGTGGTAGAAAAGTTGGAAAGTAAACTGTGAGTTTGCAAGTTCATCAGCAAACAGGTTGACTCCTTCCCTCAATAACTGTCAACCTCGCAGCTGGTGCCCAGCGGCCTATTTGTGGTCGTGTATAAAGCATGGAATATGTGTTGTAAGGGTTTGGGGTTTCAGAAGTGACTGCGGTCACATGCCAAAAATGCACTAAGGTGCTATGGATTAATCCACGTGTGCATATTTTGTGTCTATGTGTATTTGTATCCCAAGTTGTAACAGTTTGCCCAGGCTGTTTGAGACAAATAACACAAGGTTTTAACAGTGTGTTATATTGGTTGAATCTTGGCACAGATCAATTGGGAATGTGTCTGTGCCAGATTGGCAGAGATGGAGATCTGGATTTCATTGCAATCCTCAGGAGACTTGGATCTCATTAATTACCACTTAGATAAATCGTTAATGTCCACAAAGGAGGTCAAAGTCTACTAAAACAAAGATTAACTGTGGCAGAAGTTGCAGTACATAAAGGTTTTGTCCTCTGTCTCAGTTTACCCATGCTAAAGCTTTGTATAAAAATGACAAAAAGTAGTACAAACTTATCTTGCTCATTTGCATTTTAGATGCTTTTTTAGGTTCAGCTATATGAGATGTTAATTGCTTTACTTTGGTGTCCTGAATAGCAGGGCCCAGAAACTGTAGCTTTGTCGAGGTGAGCAGTAAAACCAATGATACATATTTTATTTGAATTAATTAATTGTCCTGTTAGAAAAAGCTAGGGAAAAAAAGAATATGGCCCAGGTTTAAAATCACTGAAATTCAAATTCAATAGCTGTAATGCAGAATATAACTAGCATTATACACTTAAAATGCTATAAATATCACACTGACAGAGTATGTACCACATCTATGTGGACATGTTTCTTGGGCTAGTTTGGTTTATTTAGCAAGATTTTTAGGTGACAGTCCTTTCTCTGTTTTTTAATAGCAGAAAAAGACCAATTATTGCAAAACAATTTATATTCTGATAATAATGTCATTAAAATAGCAGCCGTTGAGAGAATTTAATAGAGAATAGAGAAAACAAATAAAGACAAAATCATTTTTGACATTGTCTGTGTGAAAAACTTGGTCATATCTCAGACAGTTTTGCTATTTGTTTGTTTGTACAGTATGACTTTTGATATGATCAGCGGCTGATAAGAGGTGGGGTCTTGACTTTGAGGTGTAGACAACTGGGGTACTACAGCAGACGGATGGAGGCTAATGACTCCCAGAGGAAGGTATTGCGGTGTCATGTCTCTTTAGACTTGCCTACTGTAGCTGACTGTACCTTCTCTGTGATTAAGTTACTCAGAGAAACAGGATGCTCTGTAGGTGTGGGCTTTAGGCAGAAGTACCAGATAAGAGAGACTGAAAAAGGGAGCTAGCGAGAAGAGAAAGAAAGAAGCTGAGCAGGCAGACTGGGATCCTGGTGACCCGGTTGTATTGCACTAAGAACTCTGATCATGTATTTAAGGTTAGTCAAAAGATTTACCTAGCATTAGCCTAGATGTGGGACAGACCTGACATTTGACAGACAGGAAGCTAATGTGAAAGATTAGGCCTAAGTACCACTCTGTTTACAAACATAGCTTCACTTTTGCAGGGACTTGAGTTGAGATGTTCACCATGCTTGGACAGATTGTACATCCTGTCCTGATCTGCTAGAGGCAGAATGCCCTGATAGGAACACTGACTTTTTATTCTGCCAGATGCCAGAGATTTTCACGTGCCAATATCTAGATTGTTTTTCTGTGAAATATTCTTTATACCTCCGTTAACTTGACAAGATAGACGTGTAGCTATGCAAGAGTAAGGTTTAGCGAGATTGATACATTTAATAACAAAAGAATATTTAAATAAACTAATCCTTGAAGGACCAGTGTGTAGGATTTATCAGCCTGAAGATTGCAAACTTGGGCTGAAGAGCCCCACAGCCCTTCTGCCTGTTTTCCCCAGCAGCCACTCAAGGTATTGCAGTGAAAAATTCCATACCGTAGCAAAAAGCATTTTTCCCAATAAGCCATTACCATCATCATCATAAAAAAAGACATCTGTAAAACAGCTGAACTCAAACTGCAAACAAGGTCAGTTATGATAGTTTCTGTGATGACTTTTTGATCCATTTTTGATCCCCTATGAAGAGGAAATCATACTTATGAATAATATATTCCATTGCTGCCATATCCTGTGATTACATCCCCATAAATCTCAAATAATTTCTGTAACTGTGTGTATTGACCCATTCTCTACCATCACAGATCCTTCTCTCTACCCAGTCTTAATGCCACTCATCCATAATTATCTTGTAGATATGGTGATTTTTCATGGTCTTATGCAGTTGTTGTTTTTGTTGTTTAGTCGGTGTTCCAGCCAGTGCTGGCCACAGATGATTTCCAGATGTTTCGCTCACTGATGGTCCAGAAGAACATGGAGCTGCAGCTTCAGGCCCTCCGGGTCATTAAAGAAAGAAATGGTAAGCTTGATTAATTCACAAACATACACCAAAACACACGCTCACAAACAGGAAAACACCACTGATATAGCTGCAATACAGTTATACGCCTGTGTGTGTGTGTGTGTGTGTGTGTGCGTGCGCACATTTGTAGGGACCCTCCCAGAGTGTCTAACTGATGGTATGGACGTGATGACAGAGTTGCAGCAGCAAGAGATGAAAATCCTGGAGGAAGTTCTCAGGTAAGTCACTTATTCTCTTTATATATATATAATATAGACAGTATTACACAGACAGAAATATATATGTTATTTCTGTCTTGCTCTCTTTCTATCTCTCTCACACACAAAGACACACACAAAGTCAACCGTCCACTATTTTGGATTTTAAATCTTCAAACAACAATCAGAATTATTTAGATGTCCTGGATAATGGGTATCTTGAATTATTTCCAGTGAAGCTGAAATAGAATATTGTGGTAACAAGTATGGAGTTGTGATGTTATGAGTAGCAATACCCATGCTGTAACACGTAGGGGACACAATTAACTTTTTTGTCCCCCAGCCAAATAGCTAGTGAATGTTTAAATTAGGGATGTCCCGATACCGATACCAGCATCGGTACTCGCACCGATACTGGCCTATTTTGCTGTACTCGTACTCGTCAAATACTCGCTCATGACAGCACCCGATACCTACTATACGTCAGCCAGTACGCAGTACCAGGAAGAGGCGGTGCGGTTGCAAGAGCTTGAGCAAGTGGACGTGGTGTGCGTTTGGAGGAGAAAATAATGTAAGCTAACAGGCGGACCGC
>JAJHUR010090869.1:0-36647 GCA_027495735.1 Lutjanus campechanus
CTCCCTCCCACACTCCTCTTCTTCTCGCTTCAATTAGCTTGATATTCCTTCATTCCTGTCCCGGCTTCACCCGTCCTCTCCAAGCAACTTCTGATCTCTCCTCTCTTGTCCCCAAGTACTCTTTTTTTCTGTTGTCCCTTTTGTTTTTGTTAGAAAAGAAGAAAGGAAGGATAGGCACACTCTTAGAAATAAAGGTGCTAACTAGAACCATAAAGGGTTCTTTGGCTTGTCACCATAATAGAGCCCTTTTTTGGTTCTTGGTAGAACCTTTTATAAAGGTTTACCTTGAACCCAGCATGAAGGGTTATACCTAAAACCTTCTGTGAAAGGTTTCACCCAGAACCCCCTATGAGAGGGTCTACAGAGAACCCTTCTATGGTGTAATGGTTTCATCCAGAACACTGGCTAACAAGAACCTAGTTAGACTTGGGGAGAGCCTTTTTTATATTCCAGTGGTTTTATCTAGAACGCACTCAGGTGGTTCTACGGGAAAACCTTTTTAAATTCCAAAAGTTTTATCTAGATTCTACCCAGGGGTTTCTACCAAAAACATATTCCAAGTGTTTTATCTTGAACATGCTCAGGGGGTTCTACCAGGGACCTTTTTATATTCTAGATAAAGATTTTATCTAGTTACCATCCAGGGGGCTCTACTGAAACCACTTTATATTAAGAGCCTTCAAGAATTTCAACAGTCCTCGAAGAACTTTTTCTTCCAAAATGGATTATTATGGTGAAAAGGCTTCTTAATGCAGCTTCTTCTGGGTAGAACCTCAGCCCTTCAGGAAGGACCCTTTTGGAACCCTTATTTCCAAGAGTGTACCAAATTAAGATACCATACCCACCATGCCTCTTCTTTTTATCTTCTTATTCTCCCCTTCCCTTTCTGTCCGCTCTGATGTCACAGCCGCTCCTTTCTTTTCCCTCCTCTCTACGCTCGCCGTCCTCCACACCTTCAGCTTACACTGATCTCAGTAATTGAGAGGATGGTCCGTTCCCCAGCGGAGTGTTTGGGTCATCCACTCGGCCGTTCACACAGCCCCGCAAAGCAATCAGCCGCACTCGTATCGGCCAAGATTGCCATTTAACCTATGATTTGCTAGGTGGCACGACTGAAGCCCATTTCAACTCACCGTAGCTTATATATTTATAACACCAAACTGTTTTGACCGCTGTGTTCGCACCCTGCAAGAAACAGTGGCAGATAATTTGAAGAAGGCGTCATCACCAAGGACAAAGGAGTCACACGCTGAACGAAAGGAGAGCACGAAAGCTGCCCACAGGTTTCAGGCTGGGCAAGTTTACAATTTCTGTCATGTCAGAAACCTCCATTTCCGTTCTTATCTTAAAGCGGGTGATATGAAGAGGAAGCGTGAGAAGTTATTAACCTTTGATCCCTGTTGCAGATATGAAATGCTGCCAAAAAAGGGGGAGAGAACGGATAAGAGAATGTACAAAAAGTGGAACAGAAAACAAAAAGGAGAACACGATGAAACTTTATTGATCGCTGTGGTGAAATGAGGCTGTTGGCAGCCATAAAAATAATAAGTGACATCAGGGAAATAAAGGTAAAAATAGAAAGCAAACACAGAAATAGACAATAGAAGAAGTAATAAAACAGGGAGTGGTAAATTTATGGCATCATCTTGTCATTAGATTAGATTAGATTCAACTTTATTGTCGATGCAGAGAGTACAGGTGGTGAGACACTGACTGGCTGATTCCACCGGGCACGGCTACGTCGCATCGCGGCTGTGACGCGGCTACGAGAACTGATTGCGGCGTGTCATTCCACAATGCTTGTGATTCCACCAGAAGCATCCCAGAAGTTTGTCTCTGATCGACAGAGAATACTTGCCATTTTTGAGAGAAGCTGCATCAATCTGCACCTGACTGAGCCAGACTCAGACTCCCCTCTGTAAAAACAGGAAAAAGAAGAAACAATTTTACTATGTAGCTTACTTACCCATCGTAAGAAGCACAAAAAGAAGGTGAACAAAATAGAAAATTACCAAATCAATAAAAACTGAGCAAGTCAACAAAACACTCCTCGTGATGTATGAAGCCGTGGGGAGGACGGAACAAAATCATGCCACAGGCACAACATCACACACCCTACGGAGGAAGAGAGTATTACCAGTAGAGTGACAGTATGAACAGTGTGAGATGAACATGCTAATATGCCTGGATTCTCAAACTGTGATATGAATGACACGTGCATCCTGCCTCCTGTGTGGTTCTCAGCACAAAATAGGCAGTGAAAGTGATCTGTTTGTGGTAATATTGACTCAATACCAGTAACATGACACCTTTCTTAACCATTCAGCTTTTGCTGTCTCACTTTCTTTCTCTCTGCAAATGAAAGTAAACAAAAATGTTTGGACAACAGAGGCATGTAATCTGCCATCACACACAGGTAGGGGCAGGCAGTGTGGCCTGGCTGTTAGCAGTAGGCAGCCACTATGCAGCGCCCAGGGACCAAGTCCATCTCTGAGTCACTGCCTTCGATAAGGGCGTTGACAGAAGGATTAACCTTACGTACATGTTTCTGATGGTGTGGGAATCTGAAGCACCTGGAGGAAAGTTCTGCAAACACCGGAAAAACAGGGCATGCAGGACCCTGTTGCTATGAGAACAAAACCTAGACTTGGCATTGCCGCTCAAAGCCTTGCTTCTAATTTTTCCCAGTGCCCACCTGTGGTATTGCAGAAAAAAATCCCCTGCGGCCCCAAAAGTATTTTCTCCATAAGCCACCTTTGTAAAAGAGATATCTCTAAACCTTTTGACAGGGCGTCTCCAACTGCAAAAAACATGCCAGAGCTCTGATTAACTCTCAGTCTCAAACACTTCTTAGTAGTTTTCCACAAACATGATCATACAAGAATACTATATAAGTGGAGTCAAGGTTTATGGGGACCTTAGACGTGACTTTACACCTACATATGAGGACATTAATGTCTAAGGTGGACTTCTGTGTGTACACATGAGTAAATATGAATGTTAGGTACATATGAAAAGAAAAAAAAAAATTTCCACAATATTGCACACTGTAAATATGATTTAATGCATACTGACATTCCCCTGCTGTTGTAGTAATATCTGATAATTTGTATTATCTTGAAGACTTTAAGTTACCAGGTGTGGGATAATCTTAGCTCCTTTTCTATGACGATGTTGTAGTGTCTTCCAAAGCAGGAGCAGTGGTTTCTGGGCCACGCTTATAAAAACACTCAAGTGTAGTTTGTTTTTGTTTCATATTTCATACAATGCTATAGAATCGTGATTCTACTTCAGCTTCATTTTAAACCGGCAATGAAACTGGGCCTCGGAAATGTAGGTCAAGCAACTTTTGTTAGGTTACAAAGTCAGAGCCCCTCCTGTAGCCTGTAGAAAGCCAAGCCACCACATACTGTGATACAGACAGAGAGCACACAGGGTGAATTTTGTTCAGTTTGCTGTCACATCTCTCAACCAGTTATTTTACAAAGACAAACTGAAGTGCAAGTTCTGTCACAAAACTATTTGTATCCTGTATTTTTATGTGGTTAGACAGAAGTCCTGCAGCTTTCTTAGTGGGTGTGGAGTGTTCTACATTACCAAAGCTTGCTATTGATCCTGAATTAATGTTCACCAAAGTTGAGGTTGATACAAAAAAATTTGATGTATTTCACCCCTGCGATGAACTACGATACTTATCGCGCCAATGCCATTACATCGCCACAAATCTGCACCAATTTATAGCTGCTTTGACCAGCAATTAAAATATTTTTGGCCACTACATTCATGGATTACCTCAGTTAAGTTGATGAGGAGGTACAGGGGGTTGGGGCAGTGTCTAAAAAAAATAGGCTTCTTGGATGTTTGACGATGCCCACCACCACACTCTACCATCCACTTCCACTCAGAGCCAGAATGTGAGCAATTCCCATCCATCAAATTCAGCTTTTTTTTTTTTAAAGACCTGAAGCCTTTCAGTATTCTCACCACAACTTCCATGGGATCAATTTTCCCTCTCTTGTTTTGCAAAGCATAAGATTAAAGTCTCGTCCATGTTCACTCAATGTCCAGATACAAGTTTTAAATTGTGTCAGCTCTAATCTCTTTTTATTTGCCCTCTGGTGGCATTGGTTAGTGAGAATACTAATAGATTGTGTCAGCACCGTTGATGCAGGCAAAACGAGAGAAACAAAAACAAACAGTCTGATAGAGCGGCTGATTGGTCTGATATGTTTGGAGTAGAGAGGGCGAGATGTTTGAAAGACCGACTGTCGCAAATTAATTCAATTTAAATGAGCGCTTGTCTTAAATTGTCTTATCATAAAAACTGAGCGCAATGTTGAAAATCAAACGAGTGCAATGATGAGGCATTAGATGATATGTATTTAATTAGTCACTATATTAAACAGACTGTTGTTAATATGTGTTCAGGCTTAACCCTCTGTGGGCAGAGAGCAAGGGGTAATGCAAAGGAGATTAAAGTTTTAATTTGGATATTTGCTCACTCTTCTAATCAGTGGATGTTTCTTTTTTTCTTTTTTTATCTTTGCCATGTTCATCAGCATTCAGCTGCCATCTCTTCGCTCCCGTCTTGTATACTACTTAAGCAGCATATCCATTAGAATAACCCACAAATGGATATAACTGAATATTAAACTCAGCATAGCTTCGATAACCTATGTCAATCAACTCTCAGTGGGTCCTTTGAAAGCTGTGGGGAGGCTCCACAAATCTGGTCTTTTACAGACTATCAACATTATAGTTATTAAGTTAAAGTGATTTCTATTACTGTAGCACGTTTCAGTCACTTTTGCTGTTACACATAAAGCTGTTAAATGTGTGTATCAAACTCAAACTAGATAGTTTTCTAAGGGCTTCAGGCGGGCTACTAGAACACACACATTTTTTTTATTTTAACCACACTCCAAAGATGTTCAACTTGACATTCGCTCTACTGTTGCTTGGGATGTTATTCCAGGAGAACAGCAGGTTTTTCCCTGAGGATGAGGCAGGAAGGAGTAATTCCAGTATTTTTTAAAACTAGGTAGATCCCTTCAGCTGACAGCCATAAAACAACCTGCAATGGTTGCAACATAAAGTTAATCAGGGCAAATGCATAGGCTCAAATTGTTATTCTAGGTGTCTGATAACATTATGGAAATGATCCCTACAGAGATTGCCCTTTGCAGACAGACTTTAGTGTTTTAATGTGTTAAAACACAGAAGTGCACAATAACACAAACAAAATAACCAACTGAGGCAGCAGACCTGAGAGAGGATGTCAATAAAGAATTCGCCTGTAGGAGGATGGCTAGGATTCCTCTTTTTCTCCTCTTTTTTTCTCTCTTGTCTTTTACAATGAGGGGCCACGTGCCAGTTGTTTGGTGCCGTCATCCAAATAGCTTCATGGTGCATTTGGCATAGAGAATTGTAATTATCCATTCTGGCATGTTCCTCCCAGATAACCTAAGTTTGAGTTCAAATCCTGGCAAATAATGCTATTTTGGTTTGTTTTGTTCCTTATTTCAACATCAAGACCTGCTACTTTAACATGCAACCTGTGCTGCAGCTCCCCTCACCTCTCTTCATCTTCTGGGGGATTCAGGTCACCACCTGGTGACTTTATTCATTAAATCTGCTGGGAGCAAAGTCAGGGGATGACACCAGCCGACTGCAGGGGGTTACATTAACAAAATGACAGTTGGGTCTCTCTACCGTTCTTCTTCTTGCTTATTTTTTCTTTCTTCCTCTGTTAATTTTGCTGCTGCAACTTGTAATACTTTTTCCTATCTTTCTTCTACTACGCTCTCAGAAACAAGGGTTCTCAAGGGGTTCTTCTTGAAGGGCTGAGGATCTACTCATAACCATTTTCTTCTGAAAGTTAAAAAAAATTCATTTCTTAACTATGGGTTCCATTAAGAACTCTTCATCCAAAGAACCCTTTCTGGCTTCAAGGATTTCAATAATAAAACTCTTTTGCAAGGGTTCATCAAGGGTTCTTTGTACCATAATATAAAAGGGTTCTTGACAGAATGCCTTTGATGGAATGATTACACCACAGAAGGGTTGTCTGTAGAACCTCTTAATGGGGGGCTCTAGACGAAACCATTCACAGATGGTTCTTGGTCTAACCCTTTATGTTGGGCTTTAGTTAGAACTCTGAAAGGGTTTCACGTGGAACCAAAACGGACATGCTGAATAAGTCTTCATGGTTCTAGTTAGCACCTTTAAATCATAAAGAATTTTCAGTTTTTGCTTGCTTGAGCTGTTTTTTTCTGGTCTTTTTTGAAAAACTTAAGTTGCTTAATGCGAGACAGAAACAGACGTAACAAACATTTAATTCACATGACTGATCAGCTGTTTCCGCTCCAGCTGTTTCCGCTCCAGCGGTCTCCTCATCACTCCCATGGTTCTATAAAACATCAATGATCCATCCACACGGATCTGTTGTAAACTTACTCGCATTAATGCATGAAATTAAGAGAAATGTTCATCCTGTTTTCTACATTGTTGCACCCTCTTCTCCTGCAATCCTATAATTTTCCCACTGGAGAACTGACACCACCTACTGCTTATCTTGATGACCCAAAGCCTAATAATTGCATAACAGTAGTGGATGGAAAGAAGCATTCATTCATATTTTTCTTTAGACAAAGACGTGATCGCAATATTTGACTCAGTTCTTTTACTTTCCAACAACAGTAATGTCATACCCAGCACCAGCAAACAGTGAAGTAACAAAATACTGCACAGAGATGCCTGCACCGATCAATTATTTCAGCTTTAGCTTGTGCCGAGAATCCCTGCTGCAAATAAATAAACCAAACCAAAATCAAAAGAATTCTCCAGTTGAAGATATGACACATATACAGACGTACATAGAGCCACTCGAGCTGATGATGGACATCGTATACTGTTCCTGTGCATATAAACAGAACCTTTGATCGCTGCTCCTCACTCAGAACAAAAGCCCACAATCCTCCAGCTGAATACAGTGTGTGCGATGTCAATGAAAGCCCTCCCTGTGGAGAAAAATATCACGTATTTTATCCACAACCACCGTGGTGACAGGAAGACAGCAAGTCTAAAGAGACTTCCTCTGCAGGTCTGAATCCACTGAAGCGTTTTGACACCTTTGCTGCTTCCTCTAAAGATCGGCTCGTGGCTCTGAGTGGTTTTGTCGAGACGTGAAGAGGAGTGGGCTCATTTTTAATCCTCATACAGAAAATTTTACGCAGCCGAAGCATGCAGGTGGGCTGTAGTGTTCAAGTGTCAGATTCACTCAGTTTCTCACTGCATTCATGGTTGTCCTTGAAGTGTGTTCATGCTTGTTTATATTTTTCTGAGGACCACTTTGAGTTTTAGACTTCAGGGTTATTTTTGGATGTTATGCACAGGTCTAGGTCGATTACGAGTGCATCATAAAAGTTAAAAGGTCGCTCCCTCCCCCGACCCCAAAGCCCAGTCTGAACACTGAATTGCAATCAAAGTGTATATGTTGGGTTTTGTCCAAAGAGGGGTTAAAGACTAAAATTAAATAGCCAAAAGGGGGAGCTATAGATAGAAATACACAATAACATATATTTTTTTTTATATCAGGATCTGGAACTTTAGTAATTTATATTTTTCAGACCAAATATATCAACAGCCATTGCCTTATATGCAGGGGCGGATTTAGTCACTTTGGGGCCTAAGGCAAAGGCAGGCATGGGGCCCTCCACATCCCTTGTTCTCAACCCTTTTCGATCTTAATAAGTCATAGAAAATAAACTTTATTCGTGGTGCAGTGCAGAGCCTCGGGAGAAAAGCTGGGACAGCTGGTACTTCTGTACCTCTTGCCAGAGAGCAGCAGGGAGAACAGGCTGTAATTTGGGTTGGTATTGTCTCTTAGTATCCTCCCACTTCCTCCTTATTTCAGCAAAACTCGGGAAGCTTTGCTTAATTTTTCAACTGAAAATGTCTGTCTGTACACCACGGTCAGCTGTTGGATGGGCCCTAGAACTCCTGAGTGAAAGTCCAGTGTTTGACACATTCATCCTCCACAATCTCCTCTCTAAACTTCTCCCAACTGCCCATATCTACACCCACGCTCACAGCACAGTTGGACTTGACTTGCACTCACAACTACTATCATACAATGAGTGTTTGCCAGGCACAGCACAGTAATACTAGCCAATCAGTCTGGGGAATCGCCTGTCAAGTTGAACAACGCACATCTTTGCTACCGGCTGAGGCTATGCACGATGAGCCCTTGTGGTATGTTGTTAAATTAACCAGAAAAGAGAACCAAGTCTCACACTCACATTTATCTGAGATTATGGAGAAGGAAGATCATATTGAGAGTAACCATGGGAAGATGTTTGAGAAATTACGATCTAATGAGGGAACAAGATATGAGACCTGCCACACAATCAACCCAGATTCATCCACTTTATAGCAGCAGTACACCACTGAAGACCATTTGAGGATAACCTTTACACAGTTCCAGTAGGCGATGGGGAGGTGAAGCTGGAGAGTTCACTCTCTCTGGATACTGATAAAAAAAAAGGGTTTAGTGATGTAATAAGCTTGCCTTGTAACTTTGGAGCACCAGCAAGTCTTTAAAGACTGAATTATTGTTTTTTGTGTTGTTAATTGTATTACCTTTTAATATATATTTTTCCTGATGGGTTTATTGCATGTATGAATGTTTTAAACATTGTCTGGACCCAAATGTTTTTATTTGTTGGTGTCAAAGAAATAACTAGTGTGACCATGGCATTGTTCTTAATCCTGCCCACAAAGTTCAGTCAGTTGTTTCGTCAACTATCCAAAATAGCTGCTTGGTGAAATGTGCAAAACAGCAGATGTATTTGAATCACAGAACAAAGCTGAGATGGTGGCATTGATTCAGAGGTTTGGCTCCAGGCCTTTGCAGTCCACAGTATCCCAGAATTCAGTGCTCATTATAATTTGCTTCAATCAATTGTCATTTACAAGAAGAGGAAAATATATTTCCAAGATTTCTGTTGAGGTGATTGTTGATCAGGAATATACCAGAACCTGATCATAACCTTGTATCTTGCCTGAAACTTAACATAACTGTGTCTTTGCATATCTCTAAACCTAACCATTCAATTGTTGGTGGGAAAAAACAGTGGATGTTCTCATTACCTGGAGAGTGTTTATATTGCTATTGGTGAAAGTGATAAAAATCTCTGCTTTGTTCTGCACCGTGTCAGGATGACAGATTGCTAAACCAGTCTAATAAACAGGCTGCTTCAGAATCGTGACTTGTTTACAAGACCTTGTTAGATTCTAATTAGGCTGTTTGACAATTGAAATTAAAAAAATGGAACAAACTCAAAAGTCCTACTGAGGATCATAACAATGAAAACAAACTGTGGGTGTATTCACAGATCAAGCTTCTTTCATATCTTGTTTCCAATCTTTTGTCTTAAGATTTTGCTTTCCTAATCACCCAAACATTAAAAAGAAACATTTATCTCTAACAGAGTTGCTCTGCCTTTGTCTTTTCCCAGGCTGGAGTCTCCCACTCGCTCCCTACTGATGGAGGCTCCTAAAGGCATCCAGATTCTGGCTGAGGCCGGAGACATCCAGGCCATCTGCAGGAACGAGCTGCGACTGGAGTCCAAAGACGGAGAGGTGTGTCAACCAACACTGACTGCACAAAAACAAGAAAATATATTCTTATGGAATAATAACATTGCATTTCACAAGTTAATTGTTAAATAAAAACAAGTCTGATGGCTCCCAAAAAAGGTTCCCCCAAAACATGAAGCATTTTTAAGGCCAGGATGACAGCCAGGTACATCAGTAAACATCATAGCGCTGGTAGAACCCCCTAAAAGTCCTCAACACGTTCATTACCTTGGCAGAAATGTCATCCCAGGCTTTTTCTTCTGATTGTCCTTGTACATGACTAGAGCCATATTGTACAGCTCCAGGTATTCAGAGACAGCATGATCACTCCTTTCTGATCTGCGATGCCTTCTCTTTCCGTGATGCTACCCTCCTTCCATTTGATTGGCCAAGGCCAGACAGCGACTGACAGAAATTCCACACAGGGAACCCTGAGTGGCGAAGCAAAATCTGTTCACAGCCAGTGGACAACCGGTTCTTACCCCTCCCACCATGATCAAAACTGCCTTCTGCCGTCTTCCCCTCATTGAAATGACCGGAAACTCTATATAACTCTAACTAAAACGATTACCCAAACTGTCCGTTTTGCCTATCAACCCACTCAGTCTGTCTACGCATACCAAGGTGATTTACAGCAGCCCTGACCAGGACTCAGATATGGATCAAATTTTATGGAGAAAATAAAATGTACAGAGTTTTCATTTACAGAGATTCTTGATGGACAAATAGCTTTACTTGTTGCAAAAGTAACCACTGATTGCTGCTAACTATAACTTAACTGCCATTAGCTAGTTGGCTCAGTTAGCCAAGATGTTAGCTGTCCTATTAGCTGATTCTCCTTGCTGGCTGCCCTCGCCCCGGACCTGAAAACCTCCTCCTCCCAACAGTCCAAAGTTCCTGTCTTAGAGGTGTAAACATCAATACTACCCCGCTGCTCCAAGCTCTGATAGAACCACTGGCTGCATGGCTAGCTGAGCTAACTAGCTAATGGCAGCTTCTAGTAGCAGTGGTTAGAGTTACTTTAGCAACATGTAAAGCTAGCTGTCCATCAGGAAACTTCAGTAAACCAAAAAGCTTTTTTCTCCATAAAATATGATCCGGTTTTGTTTTTGCACAGTAATCAGTGAGGCCTGGTCTCATCAAATTCAATGCCCCATGTATGCCTAGGTGTAGTTCAGCCGTCAAGCACACTTGCAAGTCGAGGAGGTCGTGCTAATAAGCATTCAGTCCAATGGAGATTGCTTGCCTGGTGCATATGCCAAACAGTTTTATAGCTTCTGTGGTATGCGGCCCACAGAATATGCGCAGTAGTGTTTACCCCCTTGCACCTGCCAGCAAGTTCCCGCTCAGCCCATTTTGATTAAATTGCTCCTGTCAGCAGTTTTATAAGTGTCTCTTTTATAAAGGTGGCTTAAAGAGAAAATGCTTTTTGGCTCATAGTGGATTTTTAGCTGCAATACTGCAAGTGGCCACAGGTATAAATTGGAAGCAAAGCTGAGCGAGAAAGCCGTATCTAGGTTTTCCATTAAAGCCCAGTCACACACATGTGTGAATTAGGGTAAGTGGCTGCAAATTTGCATCCTTTTTTCAAAAGTTTATCTTTGATGAACCATGAGAGGTCAGAGTCACAGCCTCAACCAATAGCAAAGACTTTCATCTATGCCGGCGATCGTCACTCCCCTGCATTCATGTATGTGTGACCGGGCACTTATACATCTATGACTGGGTGCTGCCTGAAAGTTGGCCAATCATAGGAACGTAGGCTTTTAGACAGGGGGCCCTTAAAGAAACGGGAGCTAAAACAGAAGTGGAAATTAGCATAATAGGTCCCCTTTAATCATCATTTTCAAAAAACAGCTAACAGGTAATTAACACCATTGGTTTTAAAATTGAAACGTAGCCTAGATTGTTTTTAAAACAAACCCTTCATTGGATTGTGGTGAAGCACCGTGAGCAAAAACACAGCAATTTGTCCAGAAAACGGACTAATTATGTTCATTAAATGCAGTCCTGTTACTTCAAACCTCCCACTCTGTGTACTCACAAGTTGAGAAATTAACTTTTCTTGTCCTCCAGCCATCCTGGCTCATGGGGCTCCATCTCAATTCAATATTTCTTCTGTCCAAACTTATTTTTAGCAAACAATCCAAACAATACTTAGCTCCCCCAGCCAACATGGACCGGCATTTAGCTTATTGGCTGGTGGCAATTTCCCACATACTGGCCGTCCACCAGAATCTGTTAGAGCCTCACAGAAAGGCACAAGTTGATTGTTTTCCTCTGTCTTTTTTTCCCTCCCATCCTCCCTTCAGTAGCTGATTCAGTTCTCTTGGAGTCTTTCACATGCTTACTTTAACAACTTTCTGCTTTACATCCAGCTTTTTCTCCTTTCCAGTTCCCCATCTTTTTTTTTTTTTTGTCTCTTAACATCTGTTTTGGCTTGTGTCTCTTACATTGTTTTTGTCTTGTCACATCGTTTTTGTCTTGTTACATCATTTATGTTTCTTTTGTCTCATCATGTCTCTTACCTCTTTTTTCATTCTGTTACATCTTTTTTATTTTATGTTTTTGCCTTATTATGTCATTTTAAACTTGTTTCATCTCTTACGTCGTTTTTATCTTGTTAGGTTTTATGGGATGTTTCTGTTTTGTTCGGTCTTTTTTGTAGTTTTATTCTTGCTTTGTCTTTCACATCATTTTTGTCTTGTGTCTTTTTCATCTTTTTCATCTTGTTATGTCTTTTACAATGTTTTTGTCTCCTGTCACACTCCTGGACACTCCTGTCTAAACTTATTTTTAGCAAACAATTCAAACAATAGTATAGTTAGCTCACCAGCCAACATGAACCAGCATTTAGCTTATTGGCTGGTGGCAATTTCCCACATACTGGCTGTCCACTAGAATCTCTTAGAGCCTCACAGAAAGGCACAAGTTGATTGTTTTCCTCTGTCTTGTTTTCCTCCCATCCTCTCTCCAGTCACTGATTCAGTTCTCTTTGAGTCTTTCACATGCTTGTTTCAACATCTTTCTCTTTTCCAGCTTCCTGTCCTTTCGTTTCCTCCTCCCCCTTCCTCTGTCCTCTTTCTGTCTTTAACTCTGCTTATATACATTTTTTTTCCTATTTGCTCAACCACTCCTGATCCTCATGCTGCTTCCTTCCTTCTTTCATCCTTTCCTCCCTGCTCCTAAATTCCTCCAACCATCCCCTGATTCGTTACACACATCAGTCCTCACATTCATCACGCTCGGCTGCGCTGATAAAAGGATTTCCCACCTTAGGTTGCACCAGTCGTGTCATGTCAGATCTGTTAAAATCAGCGAAGGAGGATTAGGGAGAAGAAAGTGTTTAAAAGTTTCCCACAAAAACAGTTTCATACATTAAGGCAGGCTGCTGATATGAGATGGACGTCGAGAGAGAGAGGCTGTTTCAGGAAGGTGCCCTTGGATTCAGTTTGGCCCAATTAAAAGCAGTCGGAAGCCACGCCCACACCACATCTTCCTGCAGTTGTCATGGTTGTGTGGTCGAAAATGAGGCCATTGAACTCATGATGGTCAATTCATATAATTAGAACCACGTTCTCACACTCCATTAGTGTTGCAAATGTCCATTTGTCAAACCTTTGTCTTATGCACACTCACACTCCCTCTCTGCTCAGGACCCCTTGGCACCGCCAGAGCAATTACAGAGTGGTTTTGGTCATTAGACACCCACAAACCACACAAGCAGATACAGAAATAGACTCTCACATACATACTTGTACAGACAGTGAAACACTTTGGATTCCTTTAGCCCCTCATACTCTCATAACTGACACTCAATTACACATGCATGTTTTTGTTAAAGGAGAAATCTGTAACATATTTACTGTAACAAAACAAGACATGCTAGGCTTTGGCGATATGGCTGAAAAGTCTCTCACGGTAATGAAGTTTCATATAGGTAGATGTTGATAACTACTGATCATGGTCTTGTATTGCCGGTCTTGGTTGGGGAGCTATGCTACCTTCGCCGAGTGTGATGTCACTCTCCAGTAAGATTTTCCTGCTCCTCCACCTCAGCTGGCACCTTTTGACGCGAAGCAGCAGCGTTTCTACCCCAAACTTTCTCCATATGTCTGAGTCCTTCACCCTCTGATAGTTGACCAGCTTGCAAAACAATATTGTCCACTAGCAAGCTGACCTGTCCTTTC
This sequence comes from Lutjanus campechanus, assembly GCA_027495735.1. Taxonomy (NCBI): domain Eukaryota; kingdom Metazoa; phylum Chordata; class Actinopteri; order Lutjaniformes; family Lutjanidae; genus Lutjanus; species Lutjanus campechanus. The sequence continues at coordinate 13,830 of JAJHUR010090869.1, forward strand.
CTATTTGCACTCATTTTGCATGCTGTTGTCTCACGAGTCAACGATGCAACCAAGATCAATATGATAGGCCGTTTATGAGCTTATCAAAGGATATTGCAGGCTGTCTATGAGCAGGGGCGCATTCATTACGTGCTTTAGGGGCAGTTTGCATTAAATGCATTTAAGGGATACTATTGAACATCTTATTGCTGTTGATGGTGTATCTATCACTGATAGGTCACTTTATCACCCAGGCTTTAAACACACTATTCAGTTTTTCAGAGCAGAGGGCTTTTGTTTTCACGATAACAGGCTTAACTTTACATCGACAGACAACTGACAGTTTAGTGAGGTGAACTAATGGTCGCCTGTTTACCTGAGTTTCTTCGAGTCTGGGGAGGAGGGGGCAGGGGCAAACAACTCGCTTCAACCAAAGACTGTATATTAAAAAGTATTTCAACCTATCTGATAAACCGTTTATGGCTCCAACTCACTATTTGGACTGCTGTACTAATTTTTGGATGCACAATTGTTATATTTATATTGCTCCTTTAAAGAGTAACTTCACCCAGTCCAATAATCTGGTTTTCCCTGCCAACCATAGATAGAAAATATGGATGTAGTCACCCATAGGTTTCTGAAGAGCCATTGTGAAGCTCAGGGTACGTTGGCTCTGGCCATCTCCATCTTGGCAGTGCCTGACTTCACTGACTCCCTGCTAATCCAAAAATGGGCAAAGAGTAGGAGCGTGGGTGCAGCTGAGGCGAGCTGAATGTTATTTGTTATTTTGAATATTAATAAAAGGATGGATTTTGTTTTTCTTAACTCTAAAATCCAAAAAATCCAAATGTTTTGGGTTTAAAAAAAAAAATATTTGCAGCACAAATACTGTCATTTAAACATGTTAGTTTGTGGTAAACAAACTAAAATTTCAAAATAAAATGAAAAAATGTGAAAATCAAAAATAAGTTTAAACTTCTGGGGGATTTATCTGTGAAAATCTGTAAAGACATTGAGTCTTCCCTTTACTTGCTTAGTCTCCATGTGTCTCTGTGTATTTTTGTCCTTCACTAACACACACTTGCGCCCTCAGCTTTACACACACATGAAGATCACCCAGCCCCACACACTGTTACACACCGGTTCTCGCACTGTCTGCCCCTCGTGGTGAAAGATTTGTTCAACAGCAGCTGTCTGAGGAACTCAACTGAGACTCTGCTTTAAAAGTGTTCCAGGTCATTTGATTGCGATGCCTCCCCGAGGCGCCTGGTAATGGCTCCTTTACCTTTTTATGGCTGGAGAGCTCCTCCTCTCCTCGGCCAGTGAAACAGCAGCCCTGGAGGAGCCCCAGGAGGGAGGGAGGGAGGGAGGGAGGGAGGGAGGAGGGGAGGAGAGGGCAGAGAGATGGGATTCATGCAGCAGTGGTTCGTGTCTGAGCAGAGGGAGAAAGACAGTTTGTTCCAATCATTGTGAGGTTGAGGGGAGTAAAACGAGAGGATGAGTGGTTGTGGCAGGGTGGCAGAAGGAATTTTCTGGAGTTTTGTTCTCTTTTTATTTGTCAGAAGGCAGGAGAAATGATCTGGGAATCAGCAGAGTCAACTTTTTGGGCTTTTTTGCTATGCTAGTTTTTTTTTTTTTTTAGCTGGACAGGGTTTTTAGTCAACAAAATATTTAAAAATCTCATAAATACTGTGAATCTCTGGATAAATTTCAGTCACGTGTCAATAAATGACCTGGCCTTTAGAGGCATGGCTACTCACAAAAAGTTAAAAATGTCTTGCGATTTTTGTTTGCTTGTTATCAGTAGACCATGTGAAATAACTGAATCATACATTTCTAGAGACTATATATGATTCATAATCCCCAAAACAACTCACATTATGTCTGTTAGTGTTTGGGCTTCATGTCAGTAGCATCATTTATAATATAGAAAAGATTGTAGTAAATAAAATACTCGAAATATACTGCTACATTTAGTTCTTCCCACTTAGCGAGCCAGTGCTATAAGAGGACTAGATAAGATGATAGAAAAGATTTTCAGTAAAAGTCAATAGAGCCCTTGAAAACTGCATACAGCACAAATGTGAGTTTGCTGTAACTGGTCATTTTGTTGCACCATCTTCTGAAATACGATAATGGTTTTTCCGACTGGAGAATTGGTGCAACCTACTGCTTATTTCAATGAACCAGCTTCTAATAATTGCAAAAGAGCAGTGGATGGAAAGAAGCATTCATTCCCATTTTCTCTTTTTCAGATTTACCTGAAATTCAGGAAAAAATTGTCATATGTTTGGATGTAAACATGGCTTAAACCACAGTTCATAAGAGTAAAAGAAAAAAAGAGTAAGAGTTAGCAGTTATATATATATATATATATATATATATATATATATATATATATATATATATATATATATATATATATATATATATTCCAAACACATTAGCTCCAGATTAACAGTCACAAAACAGCTGCAATAAAAGAAGCACTTACAGATAAAGCTCCAACAAGGACAAGTAGATAAAGAAGCTTCTCAGTATTAGTCTGGTCACAGATCTGAAAAGATGATGGCTGTAAATATGCCAGATAATGATACTGAAAATTAAATTTAGGAGGCATAATATGCCTGTGCACAGCTGGTTTCTAATGAGCGTTTTAACATAAGCCTCTTTGTTATAAAATATACAATAAATGCTGTAATATACTCTGGCTTTTCCAGGCTTTAAGAGACTTACTTTTACCCTTTACCTATATCTGACACCTGTTTCCCACTTCAGGGATTCAAATCGATGACCTTTAGGTGACAATCCTGCATTCTGGGTGACTTTTAACGAGAATATCACTCCGCCATGACTTATTGTTCACACTGTGAGCTTTAAATCCAACACATGACCTTTATCATGCACTGCACTCACATGTCTATTGTCACTGCGCGCTCAGTGTCTTAGAGAGCTGAAATACACTGCAGGTATTAGTGGAAGAATCTCTTATACACAAGATCTGATGGGGTAGATGCTGCTCGACTTTCAATATCTGGACCACTTAACATTCTATGCAACCGACAATGTGCAATGCTGAGGTGTTGAGAGCCACAGACGCTTTTTGTGCGAGTCCAATCCTGCGAGGTAGAAGTCCTGGGGAAAAAAAAATAAAGGAGAGTGGGTGAAAAGATTTGCTTTGAGAGCAAAGTGAAGAGACAAGGAGAAACACATGATTCAGCGTGGGTTAGCTGGGGTAAAGATGAAAAGGAAAAAGATGTGTTTTTAGGTGGTACAGAAAGAAAATGAGAGACTATTCTGGTGTGAATGAAGATCGAGGATCATGACTGTATGGAGGTCAGACGTACAGTACAGTTTGTGGGGATGGGATGTGAACACTTAGAGGCAGGACATGCAGACGTTTATTGAGGAGCAATTTTAGGAAGATTGAAGATGAGTGAAGCTGCAGCTGGATTTCTGCCAGACGTTACACATCCTGACCGTAGATGGTGGAGTCCGGTCCAGCTGGCATCAGTACAAACATGTTAATTCACAATTAGCATACAAGAAACACAACTTAACGTTGTCCTTTAAAGAGCAAGTGGATCACATGCGGGTTATTCCTATGCTCCCAGGGTCCTGTGTTCCCAGACTCTTGTGTTCCCAGCATCCTACGCATGTTCTTATAATCACATGGTCACAGAGTCCTATGTTCCCAGTGTCCTCTTACCCAGATTTATGTGGCACATAATTGGAACACGACAAATGATGCTAAGTTCCCAAGGTCCTATGTTACCCCATTCTATATAGCATGTAATCGGTTAGGGTTTTGCATAGAACATAGGAACTTGAGAACATAGGACCCTGAGGACATGGGACCTTTGGCACCTAACACCCTGGGAAAACCAGACCTAGGAAACATAGGACCCTGAGGACATGGGACCTTTGGCACCTAACACCCTGGGAAAACCAGACCTTGAGAAGTTAAGACCCTTTGAGCATGCGGTGTAGAAATCTGACATGCCAGGCACCAGTACAAAAGAATTCAAGGACCTAAGATGCTGCTTGCAGTAAATGTGTCCAGTTGTTCCTATTTATGAGCTAGGTAAGACAAGTGGGAACATACTAAGACCTTGGGAACTTAAGATTCAGAGGATATAGGAACTTGCAAACTATGACCCCAGAACAGTGGACCTTGGGAACTTTACTTAGCTCCATAAAACTCACCTCATTCAAACTTGAAAATAATAAAGAAAATAAAACTGACCAAAACCATCTCGGTTTGTCTTTCTACTGTTCCAACCATCATTAACTCCGGGTTTGTCAAAATAAACCCTTAATTCAATGAATTAGATGTGAAAATATTCTAGCTCTCTACATTGCTTTTCTCTTTACATCATTTACATCGCTTTTTTTCTGCTCTCCTGCCTCACGCCTCTTCTGTTCCCTCCTACTGTGTCTTTGGCATCTCTGGAGTCAGAGTCTTGGTCGGAACCGCTGTGAATCACCTCAGTAATGTTCCCTGTCATCAAACTGCATAAGTCAGTGCCCCATTCAGGCCGCCCCAGTCAAAAAAGTCTGCAAATGCCCCTGCTGCACTCTGCTCTTTCTGTTTCCCCCTTTTTTTCAGTCTAACCAGTTTCTCTCTCTTTTACTGCAGATCTCTCTGGATGCTCGGAGGATTCGCCTGATGCGTCTGCCTGAGGGGAAAGCCTCCACCAGCTCTTCAGCCTCTGGTACCAGGCAGACTGTCTACGAGGTTTGCGTTTGCCCCAACGGGAGGCTTTTCCTGTCCCAGGCCGGCACTGGATCCACCTGCCAGATCAGCAACAACGTCTGCCTCTAGGACTGATACATACAAATATAAATAAATACACAGATACCCTGCAAGAAAGACGGGCAAAAACGGACAGATGTACACATATCGCCTGCCTCTTGGACTGATTCACAGCAAACACTACATACAAAGACTGCCAGAGCTGATGGAAATATAAACAATCATAGATACTGTACCTATACAGACACACTGATGTATACACTTTGCAAACACAAAATCTCAGACTGATATTTAGGCTCAACCGATATGTTTTAACAGGCCAATACTGAAAATTTTTGATTGAAGCTGCTGACAGCTGATATTTTTGCCAATATTTCAATGCTAAAAAATATTTTCTCCCTTAATTTTATATGTTTCAGAGTGTAAAAGCCTTTGAAAACAGCATCCAGAGCGTCATGGGACACTAAAACACTCCACTGATGGTCATTCACATCTCTCTAAGCTCTTTATACATACAGTACAGCTGGTGTGATTAGGCTTTTAAACTGGATGAGATAAACAAAGGGAAAAAAATGTGTTGCATTGCAGGTTTTAACAACTTTTAATACAACTGAGGTGAGAAATGTTCCTTCATCTCCATCATATTGGACACCGACTGGCTGATACAATAATATTCAATAACAGGACAGTATTGGGAATATATCGGTCTGACCCTAACAGTCATACATGCTATTTATTAATAGCCTGCACACACACAGATGCACACACTAGCTTACAGACATGCATTTACACAGTATACATATTTTAACATAGTGTACACACACACACACACACACACAAACACACACACACACTTTTCTCAGTAGGAGCCTCCTGGTAGAAACTGAGAGGAAAATCTGCAGAGATTTACTAGAAGGGACATTCATCTGTTCCCTTTTCAGTACCAGAATCACTAGGGTGATCACCCATGGCAACAGGGCCCACCTGCTGCCCCTACCCACCTCCACTCTTCTTCTCTTTTTTTCATCATCTTCTCTTTTTCCGTCTCTGATTGTTAAACTGCTGAGATGATGAAAGGATTTCTACTTTTCCTGTTGCTCATTAGTTATTTTAAAGCCCCACAGGCATGCTATAAGCACTTAATCACAAATAATTCTTACATAAATTGTTCCGGTATACAATAATGAACATGATTACTTGGCCTGGATGTATTATAAGAACTGGATACTGCACTCCAAAATGCCAGCCATTCACCTGAGTAAATGAAAATTGCTCAGCCAGCACACAAGCCAAAAAAGTTGTCCAGCTTACAGCCCATAAACTTTACACTAGGATGATGTCACTCACATTCAAGCCTTTCCAGGCTGTGGAAAGTTTAATAAATAGTAAACCTTCATGCAGTGAAATTCATAATAGAGTAATAACTGACAATGTTTGCATTTTGCAGCGTCCTGCTGCAAGTTTTACAAACACTTCTTTAATGGTGGACGATTAATAGTCTTTAGTTGCAATACTGCAAGTGGCCACTGGGATAAATTGGCTGACTGACAGAGTCATGTCCAGTTCTTTTAATACCATGGATGGATTACTGGGGCCTACTGGGCACAAAGAGTAAAGGCCAAAACGCACTAAAGGCGTCTGACGCTCGTGTTTTGAAGTACACCCATTGTTCTAAATGGCAGAACACGCACTGAAAGCGTCTTAACGCGCGTCAAACTGCCTTGACGCTCGCACGCTCTGTTTTTAAATACTTAATTACTCCCCGCCAATTAATCCTAACTATGAAGGAGGAGAGAGACAGAGAGAGAAAACTTTTTTGATGCTAAATGCTGATGTTAGTGAACAGTTCCCTGACTAAAATATGTCTCAGTAACAAACAGACAGACGCTCGTCTCCTCCATGAAACGTCTATCACTTCGTCTTCACTTCACTTCGCTGCATTATTATTAATCATTGAACTGTCCAGACGACGTGTCTTCCTCTTCATCTCCGCGGTGTGTGTCTGTGTGCAGTTTGCTGTCTGCTGTGGTCTAAAACATCCTCAGTGATATTAACTGCTCGGTTGAGTGACACTGATGTAAATTATCCTGCTTTCTTAATACAAAAACATGAATATCGCGCACCGTTTAGTCATTGTATAGACGGAGGTGGTGAGGATTTTTTTTCCCTCAGAGGACAATATTTTATTAAAGAAATAAACTATATTTAATAGTTATAGCTACTAAATAAATAAACAGATGCACATAAATAGCGACCTTTTCCTAAAATACTGCTGGTTTTGTGGTGATGGAATGTTAACTCGGACGCCTGCAGTGCGCTATAGAAGCTTCATTTGACTCGCGTCTTTTGACGTGCGTCAAATGAAGCCCGCAGTGCATTTTGGCCTTAAGGGGCAACACTGAGCTTCCCCTGCAAAATGTCATTCAAAGAGAAGCAACTCGACTATAAAGAGATATACAAGGACCACAAGGAGACACAAAATGACCGCAAAGAAATACAAAACACAAAATGAGCAAAACAACCACAAAGAGACAAAAAAATTACTCCAGAGACACAAAATGAAATGAGAGACACAATACAACCACAAAAAGACTAGACCAACCTCAAAGAGAAACAAAACGGCCAACATAAAATGACCACAAAGAGACACAGAAGCACAGAGTGACACGAAACGACCACAGAGAGAAACAAAATGACTGCATAGAGACAAAATTAAGCCAAGAGACGTATTAGCACCACAAAGAGACACTAAATGACCACAGAAGTGACAACAAAAACAGGCAAACCAACCTCTGTGTTTGTGTGTCTTGCTCCTATATGTGCCCAGAAGCCCATGGTCTCATAATCCATCCAAGTTTAATACATCCATGGGACTTGAATAGTTTCTAAGGTTGAAATATTATAAACAGCCCTTTCAGTCAATACACATATAGTACCAGATCCAGATGTGTATGTGCTGTACATACATACATTAAGTGCTGTTAGTGTGCCTATGTAACACAACAATATTCTGGTTTAATGAAAAAACAAAAACTTAAGAAATAAACTCATGCATATTTAGGTCATATTTGACAGACAGACAGAAAGTCTTTCTTTGCTGAAATCGTAAGTTGATGTTGCAGTGACATATATCAGCAATCTATCTAATTTATCCCACAAAATATTCAGCCCATTTGATCATTTGTTCATAGGGTACAATGGCAAACTACGGCTCATGCCATGTTCACATCCTGTCACATTCACCCAAATGAGGAAGATCATTTAAATTAGCTTCCCAGTACCTTGTATTTTGATGTTTAAACACGTCACACGCCCCAACTGTTTCCATGTTGTAGCGGAGAGATGTCATCCAGGTCTTACACTCTTGTGATATGATGTGAACGTGGCACAAGTGCTGCAACACAAACCTCAACCTCTCAGCTACTTTTATGTTAGATGATCTTTCTTTCTTTAATGACATTTTTTTGTTTATTTGGTGTAATCTTTTGATTTTAAACTGAGTGGAAAGCTGTGTTTAATTTTACATAATGACTGTCAGTGTTCTGTTTTTCATGTATAAATCCCTAAGCCATGCCTTCCTACCGTCCTGATGAAGAAAATCCTGTTATACCCCTCAACAGACAGATGTCATAAATGTCCTATGTAAGCTGCTCAAACCTCGGTGGTGGTCACCCTACTTGTTTCTTGCACTGGGACATTTTTAAAAAAAGGACAACAAACAAACAAACTAATGCGAGCCACTCTGTTGAAAGAGGGGAACTGTGCCTGTGCCTTATGTCAATGCACTTGTGGCAAGAAGAAGCACATCACACAGACTTTCTTTGGCATCAATGAGTAACATGATCCCTGATTTCAGTTGAGTTTCATCCCATCCACAAACCTCTCCCTCTGTGTGAATGCAAAGACCTTCAGCCACCTCTAACTGTAGCGCCCCCTGCTGTCAACACCTGACTCTGCAAAAGGATGAGGCGTTTTTCTTTTGCTTATTTATCACCTTAGTTTGCCCAGTTTGGGACGATGCTCTTGTTACATTGCTTTTCATGATCAAATATTCTGTGTGAAAACATGTATGTGTGTTTCTGTTGATGTTTGAAGTGACAAACGTGATCCTGTGGAGTTTAACAGAGAGATTACGCCACTGATGGGTCTGATTTCCACTGCTGAACTTAAAGCACTTGGCCAAAAGCATCCAGGTTCTGCTACGTGTTGCTCATAAGATTATTGTGTCTTTACTCAAATGTTTTTTTTATTTTAACAGGTCAAATCTGGTGTCTTAAGATGCTGAAAGCATGTCGATTTGTAACATTTGAATTCTCCTCTTGTTAGGTTCCCTTTTGGGTGGACACCAGTAAAGCACTATATTTATCCAAAGTCAGAGCACTGCTTCTTTTCTCTATCCAAACCTCATTGTGATCCTAGTATGATATATTCTCAAAAGTGACCATTTCTAAAAATGTTGGAAGTAGACTTAGTAGTGGTTGTCTTTATGTGTTTTGCAGAATCATTTGCAGCTCGTCCTCACCAGAAAAACAAGCATATAGGTCATCTGTGCAAGACCTTATTACGGCATTTGCATTTATTTCTAGATGGTGACCTCTAGTGGCCATAGTAATTATGATTGGAGCAGGATAAAGAGCAAAAGAGTCCACCTAGGAAAGAGGATGGAGAGGATGGATGGGCCAAACACAGGACTTTCACCCAGGAGGCCAGAGTTTGTGTCTCATTTAAAGCCAAAAGTCAATGTTGAATTCTCTAAAGTCATAAATTAAGTTACATCCATGAGCTGTATCACTGAAATCATGTGACTTCCAATACGTGAAATTATTATTTTGATACAAACTATGACCAATAACCTCAGTAATTTTGGTGCCTAAACCTAATTAAACTGCGACCCATTTTATGAAGTCCATGTCAGGGAACACTGGTCCCATTTAAAAAAGATCTTGAAATCACACGTGTTACATCTCAATTTTGGTAAGCCAGCCAGGAGTGTTTTAGACATTGCTTTTATTGTCAGCTTTTACATTCCGACTATATGAATTAAAGGTAAACTATATGCACAATATGTAATCAAATATGACTCAGACTGACATTATGGTTAGGGATGAGGTGATGAAAAAAGTTTTGTTCGTTACATTTAGTCTCATCTGCTGACTTTCGTCCTTACTCTCTGACGTGGCCAAAGTAAACTGCATTTTTCTTGAAGTTATGCCAACAAGCTGCCTCCATACAGTATCAGAATAACATCCATTCTTCAATTTTCCTCTGCTTATCCGAGGTTGGGTCGCAGTGGCAGAGGGCTAAGCAGGGTATTCCAGACATCCTTGTCCTTAGCAGTGCTTCTAGCTCCTCCTGGGCTTTCCTAGGCCAGATGAGATATGTAATCCTTCCAGTGAGTACTGAGTCAACCCCAGACTCTTCTTATAGTTGGATGTGCTGGGAAAACCTCCAGACATCCAGGAGGCATCCTAATCAGATGGCTAAACCACCTCAGCTGGCTTTCAATGCAATGGGGCAGCAGTTCTACTCCTAGCTCCCTCCAGATGTCTGAGCTCCTCACCCTGAGCCCAGCCATCCCATGGAGGAAACTCATTTCGGCCACTTGTATCCGCAGTCTCATTATTTCAGTCACTGCCTAAAGCTCATGACCGTAGGTGAGGGTGAACATAGATCGACTGGTAAATTGAAAGCTTTGTTATCTGGCTCAGCTCCCTTTTCACCACTGATACAACACCTGCACCACTGTTGATGCTAATCGATCTCCCGCTCCATTTTACAATCAGTTGTGAACAAGACCCCAAGATACTTACACTCCTTCACTTGGGGCATTAACTCACTCCTAACAAAGAGGAAGCTATCTACCGTTGGCTTCAAACTTGGAGGTGCATCATAAACAGAATCCCAGAGCAGTCTCCACTTGTCTCTTAATAATATGATAAACATTTTTACCAGACAATTGCATGGAAGCATCAATTAACATTGTCTTAAAGACACCAGATTTTGACCTTTAAAGATGGCATAACTTGCCATGTAAAGACATAAAGATCTTGCATAATTACATCCACAAGAAAATAGTTCTTTTTGCCTGGTGGCTTGTGATCTTCTGCACAGCATTTATTTATATCTTGTGTTTTTCAAAGTGTCACATCCTTTTTTAGGAGTCAGGTGTGCCATTCTTCTCGCTGTCTTTCAGCTTCTCTGTATATTAAAGGACTTTCAGAAAAATTTCACAACAAAATTGAACTTATCTGATGTATTTGTTTTTTGAATACGTGTACACAAGAGAAATACAAATTTTTATACGGTTGTATATGTAAATAATGTATACATAACCACGTCTGCGTGCATCAGATGATACATGCCGACAGAAGAGAAACACTGCTCTTTTGCAAACAGGAATACCTTTTTATAATGTACACTAGTATGTGTTTTTATACTAAAAGGGCAAAAAAATAATGTTAAAGGATATTCACTGAGTTAGCATGTACAGCAATGTATACAATGTTTGCCTGTGGAGAACAAGCAGGTATTGTTTTTTATGCCTTCTCCTTCTTGTACTCGTCTCTGCTGCTGAGCTCAGATGTTTCACACAAACACAAACCTGCTTTTTTCGTTTTGTTGTTGTTGTTCTGTTGGGCCCGAGGTCTTTGCATTCTCTCCAAGTGTGCTGTGTGTAAATTTGTGCTATTATGAGTGAGCTTTTGTTTTGTTTTTCTGCTCCACAGAACGTGCTGAATGATTCTCAGAGAAGCAAACACAGAAACCAAAAGTAAAAAGTAAAAGAAAGCAGAGATCAAAATGATACACAGGGTTACACATGAGTTGCAATGATCAGATTAATGCAGTAAAAAGCAACAAAAACCATCAGATAATTGATCAGATCATAGATGGTATCATGATTCAGAGCATAACTTTTTGAGAAAGTAAACTTTTTTACTTTGACATTGGAATAAAGAAAAATTTTGCCATAATTTACTAACACTATTATGCAAAATCCTATCAAACCTATTCAGTGCATAATGTACAAATTTTGTAGTCAAAGCAATCTAAAGATGATCGGATGATGATGGATTATGTTGCTGATCGATCACATTCTGTAATGCAGCTGTGTGTTCATGCTGAGTGCTCTGTACTTCCTTTTCTGGCTACACACTGGGGTTAAACGTCCATCTTGAATATTTACATTTTTCTTCATTCTTCAGTCTGAAACTGCCGTTCATGGAGTAGTTTTCAAAGATGCCAAAATAAAAGGCGTTTGCTCAAAGTGATTGCAGTAGTTATTGGACCCTCCCTGACCATAAAAAAAATAATAATTATACACGCTAAACAAGAAACTTTTTCACTGCAGACTTGAAATCTGAAATCTGTTTTTACTGAGTGTTGAGCTTCCTTCAATAGACACATGAAGTCCTTAGAGTTCTGATACCATTTACCAATTCCAATACCTGACCTTTGCACATTGATTGATAACAGGCACTGGGAAGTCAACCTGTCCTCGCCAGAAACACAGGTGTATGTCTATACACGTAGCTTATTTCCCATATTTATGTTTATTGTTTGGCAGCAACGTGTAATGGCTGTAGTAATTTTGACGGGAGCAAAGTAGACAGTCAGGCGATGAAACCAAAAGTCAACTCTGACTTATTAAAAGTTACTTAATGTTTCATTAGGTTTGGGCTGTGACGATTTGTGCCACATTTCTGCAAACCTGCAGTCATGTGATGCCTATCACGTGTTTGAGCTCATTGCTGTTATCATTGCAAATTTTATTTTGATGGGTCAATCTCATATTGGGATCAGCGCATGGATCTATTTATACATCCTTGGATCAGCGCTGTCACACACAAGTCAGGAACTTTATTGTCTAACAGACTCAACCCAAGGCATCTTGGGATTGCTGATGCATAGATCACATACTTGCCAACACCCGATTTAGCATTTTAGGGTCTATTGGATGCATTTCCAAAATCGTACTGGTATGGGTATCAGCTTCAGCTTCCATGAGACATTGACAATAACCACGTTTCCAGCCAAATGTGGTGCACGTTCTCTTATAAATCTTCAGGAAACTGCCTGTTACCATAATACAAATAATCAGAGTTGGTTCATCGAGATAAGCAGTTGGTACTTTGTCGCATTTTGCCTTTACCGATACTCCAGGCAAGTGTAAAAATGTTCTTGTGATTTTTCTAATTTTTTGTGTTTCCTCTTTAACCTCCTGAATATGTCTGAGATTTTCAGAAATACTGATTCAGAAACCCTTTAACCCTTGTAGTACAGCACGGAAGTCAATAAGTCTGAACAGTTTTTTTAAGTTTTCAGAGGTTCAGAAGCTGCTTTCAGGCAATCTGAGGAAAATGCGACTTTGATCTGAATTTGACAGCGTGTGCCTTTTTTAAAAAAAAAAACACAACATTTCATCCTAAAAGAAACAGGAAGTCATCTTCTCCCTCAGGCTGAACTAAATTCCTTTTCATCAAAACTGCAAACATTTCTTACAGCGCACAGGGGTAAATGGAGGACAAGAGAGATTACACAGAATCTCAAAGTGATTGTCAACATAACCACATCGATTGTAGCTACATGCATTGATGATATTGAGGTTATGTCCTCAGTATTTCTTTCTGCCTATTTGGAGGATTTGGCATTATGATATTGAACTATCATTTAGTGGATATGTAAAAAGGATGATTCCAGTGTTTTACATGTTCCAGAAAATGTAAATCTGTCTATTTTTGAGTACTAAGAAATTATTCTATGGAAGCTGAGAATGGCCATTCTTGCACCCGGGTGAGAATAGGCAAGCCAAGACTTTCCTGTGGGATGGTGGGGGTTGAAACCTGTCCTGGGAGAATATTTGAGTGTAATGTGAAGCTAGAAGTCAAGTGTAACTCAGTTGACTTATTATTTTCATTTTTAAAAAAGATTTTCAGTTTGGTTAGGTGTAAATAGCCACATTAACCCGTTATGCTAAAACAATCAATTGTGAAACGAGCGCTATCTCGAGATAATGAAATAATTAATACATGGTCTCAAGATAACAGCATTAAAAAGATAAATGCAAGTACAGACATTCTCGGCTTCCGTGTGATTTGGTCAGTCCCTCCAGGATTTTGCAGGATTTTTTGGAATTGTTGCCTGATTCCTCTGCAGCTTCTCTAAAAACATCCAATGCATGTTGAGATGTTTTCAGTCATTTTTGTAATGAAATTGTGGGGTCAAGTGAAAATTGATTTAAAAAAAAGTTTTTTTGTTTTTGCTTAATTCATTAAAAACATGATTGGTGGAACTCTCCAAAAGCTTTGATGATTGATTAAATTTGTAGAAAAGTTGCTGTGATTGGCCAAAATTGCAAGATTTCCTGGGGAGTGGTTGAATTTGCATTAACTGTTGGAAACGCAACATCACAACTTCCTGGAGGGACTGATTTGTCTATACTGTATTCCTAGAAATGTGGAGATACTTAGATCTTCGTGTTGGTGATAATTAAATAGTTGATGAGGAAAAAAATAGAATTAGAAAAATCTAAATAATTTTAAATTTTACACCGCTGATGTCTGGTCAAAATGTCCTACCATGACCCAACAAAACTACACAAATTAAAAGGTCAGTTCCAAAATCAAACTCAGTGTGGGGAAAATATCACAACTTGAAGACGACAGAAAAGTGTGAGAGATTTTACTATAGAAAGATTTTCCCTTTCTTCATTGAAAACGTTGAAAAACACACATTGTACTGTGTAAGGGTGATGGGGTTTTTTTTCATTCAGGGTCAGTTCAACTGTTTGGAATACTGAAGAGTAATACCCGGATTTAATCTACCCAGAATGTCATAAAACAGCAGTCCACTGTGTTTTATCTCACCCAGTTTCCACATTTGGCTGACGTCCTCATCATCTTCATGGCACCAGTTCATCGTTCCGATGGCACATGAGTAATCATATGTGTGAAATTGCTTTCCAGAGAGTTTTGATGCCTTTCTTTGTCTCTGAGCGTATAGCAGCCGACTTGCAAATAAAAACCACTGAAGGAAAAGAGACACACCCTGGAGCTTTTTGTCAGACGTTAATGAAGCTTTTTATCCCAGGGAAAATAGTCCCAACTGTCTGTTTTTATTCTTTAAGGGTGAAAAATGCAGACAGTTACTTAAGTTGAGGCCTTTTTGTTTCTCCTCTTCACCCAAGATGCCAAGAGCAGCAACAGCTGTTCCAGAAACTGTCCTGTTACTAAAAGTCAAATATTCAATCCTGTAAAACAGACAAATGAGTCTGTGGAGCTGCTCTGGCCACAGTGAAAACTTAAATTTCCTTCAGCATATTTTAATTTGATCGTTTTCAACCGACCCGCACGCTGAGCCCTGCCAGAGTTCAGTCCGGGTCATGCCTCATCTCTTGTTTGCAGTGTTATCAGGCGAGTGAACCGGTGCCACCCCAGATTAAGCCGTGCTCCTCGCTGTCTTCAGCTTATGATGGCGAGGCCGAGCTGCAGAGAGAAAATGTGTTTGATCTGTGTTTCTGAGCTGCTGCAGGCCTGGAAAAATGGGCTTCAGCTGCACTGCTCATTACCCAGTCTTCACTGAGTGTTGGCTAACCTCGAGCTACAGATACACTGCAAAAAAAAGAAAAACATTAATCTTATGGGGTGTCATTAAAGCTTTTGTCCTGTGTCAAATTTGCAGATATTTAAAAACAACAGATATAAAGTTAGCAGGATTAGCAGCTTCCCCATCAATCACACATCCGTCACGCCGACTTGACCTTCAGTTATCAGGGGTTTGACTTGTTTCTCTCACACAACAGCTCCATCGTCGTCATTTCACCAACTCGGATGACTAACTGAGGACGTCTCAAGGTCGAGCGTCTTTTTAACAGAGAGGGAGACAAAGATTTCATGCGACTTTGTGTCATTTCACTTGGCAGCAGGTCTTTTTAAGAAAAGACCGTCATCGTCTACTTCTCCATACAAAGAGCCCCTCTCTTAGAGATGACTTTTCTCTTGGATTATTGGAATAAGTAGCCCATAAAGCTGAGAGTGAGTTATTGACTGGGCTTTTCTCTGTCTCATGCCTCGGTCGAAAGCAGGGTAAGAAAGGGGGTTTATGTTGTGTTACCTAAATAAAGGGCTGCATGAAGAAGAATGAAGTCTGTGTGATGTAAACGGCTACTTGAACCTTGAATGTGGAAGACGTGAAACACACATTTATGGGAATGTGGCCTCATTAGCTGTGTTTTTTGAAGATGGTTAAATAACATGATAAGTCAGCAGTTTAACAGTAGTGGTTCTGCATGAATCTGCTCAACTGTTGCACATTTTCTTCATACTAAACGGGAATAAGAAAATCTGGTCGCACCAAATTGTGTACGAATAACACACCAATGTCTTAAGTCATATCCCGTGTTATCACGCCTTTTTTGAGTAATTTCACGCCATTTAGCTAATAGAAAGTGTGTCATTTTACAAGCAAATGTCATGGAGAACAACATTCGTGTGCAACACCAAAAGTCAGCGTTAACTTAGTCAAACTTAAGTATATAACTTGAAGGTGGGGCAGTTTATTTTTGGCATCACTGAACAAAAGTTCCTCAATAAGAACCTTTAAGCATATTTTAATTGAAGTAGTCTGAGAGAAAATTAGACATCTGCTCCTCCTCTTGCCTCTGTTTCAGGCTTTAGAAAATCCAGCCTTTGATGAGAGACTTTAGGAAACTTTTTTTTCACAAGCTAGAAATGAGACTCAGCAATCTTTCTACTTTAACCTCTGTAACTTACGTAACGTTTCGCGACTTGCATGACAGGCTTAATCTAACCAAACTGTAACTGCATCACAATGAAACCAGCAGTGCTAACGAATATATTGTTGTTCGATCCTTTTTTTGGCTTCGCAGTTACCTTAAGAAAATGAATGTTGTCATATCGGTTGAGCGCAAAAGAGCAAGGACTCTGAAACAATCACTTCTTATGTCACTGTGTTATATTTTCATGTAAATATGAGGAGATGTTTTTGTACTCTGTCGCTTAGTAAACGTAAAGGTACCAGTTGTACATCCTTGGCACCATAACTGGTTTAATACGAACTAACTGTTTGCTTGAGATTTGTGAGACTGAGTATTTCATTTATCAGATGCACAGGATGTTCTAGGTTTTTTGTGATGTACACATGAGGGATCCTCACACACTCTATGCAAACAAATGGATAAACAGTAGAATTTATTGTAATAATGCAATGGATTCTGTCAGTAAACTATTCTATTTTTTTTTTACTTTCTGTATGCAGTTTGTATTTATGAACTAAGTTTGCAACTTAGACTAAACTGTACCAATAAACTTATTTTAAAAAGATCACTTCCACCAGGCACAGTGAAAAAGTGTTTGCACTTAACAGACCATCCTGCCTCTCACTCAAACACACAGAGCAAACTTTGATAATCTTACATTTACTGGATTCAGAGAAAAACGTAGGTACATATACGCACAGATGACAGCTGGTGCTGTTGGCCAGCTTTGTAAAAATTAGATATTGGACCTGTTTCACGTTTGAGAGCCAGAGATTTCAGTACACAGATGAGCAATTACTGAGTGACTGGCACTAATCTGCAGAGCCAGATGTGATCACCATGAAAATAAACACTGGGGGCAAAGGTCACATTATGGTCCTGAAATCAGCCACCGCAGATCGCTACCTGCAGACTCTTTGCTCCAGTTCTGTTGCATTTTATGCTACGACACACAGAGCAGGATATGGTTCACAAGATTAAAATCTATCTCTGTTTAGTAAATTCAAATTTATTGCTGCAAACCAAAATCAAATAGTTGAGTCCATGTGGAGATGCTTGCTTACCTAAATAAATCATAAATGTGCATGCTGTCGGGACTTTGTAAGTATAAAAAGGTCACCAGAAGTTCACCCAAAACCCAAAACATATTTTTAAGATAACATAAGATAAGTTGAGATATATATGTAAAAGGATTAAGAAGATTAAGAAATAATTTTTTATATAACCTATAAAATATACAGTACTAAATCTGTCAAAACTGTACACTCTTTATACACTATATACAACGTTTGCTTGTACAGATATATGGAGATGTTTAGATGTAAACAGGTATACAGTATGGGTATATATGGATAACTTGTGTGCAGAATAATTGCACACAAGTTGTACACATCTCCTGTAGCATCATGATTAAGAGAAAAAATATTGTAAATAGTGTTGTCATGTAAATGCAGCTTCCACATAGAGGCAGAATACAGAATACACAGAATACTAACAGCATTTCAAATTTCATAGTAACGAAAAATATACAGTATATTGCACAGAAAATAATTTAGCATAAAAAATGGAAATATACAATAATATTGCACAAGGTAAGGAGATGTAAAGGATTAACAATATGTGTAAAAATGTGATGATATGAGTACATGTTATGTCATATGGTAACGCAATATGTATAAATATTAGCAAGTATGATATGCCACCCTGAAACAGATAATAGTGGAAATTAACAGTATGCTGATGTTGTAAGTGATGAGTCATGTAACAGACACGTAACAGTTCTACATTAAGTCATGCTGGTGACAGCTGTTGGGATGAAGGACCTGCGGTCGTGCTCCTTCTTGCACTGTGGGTGCAGCAGTCTGCTGCTGGAGGAGCTGCTTAATGCACCTACAGTCTCTCACCCCCTGCAGTGGTCAGAGGATGGAGGTTGTTCATGATTGATGTCAGCTTGGCTGACATCCTCTTCTCACCCACCTCCTCGATTGAATCCAGGGGGACAGTCCAGGACAGAGCTGGCCCTCTTGACCAGCTTACTCAGTCTTTTTCCTGTGTCCCGCACACTCCAAAGGACCTCCGTCCCCTCAGCAGGTGGAGACCACTTTGGCCCTTCTTGTACAGGACATCTGCGTTCATAGGCCAGTCCAGTTCGTTGTTGAGGTGAACACCCACGATCTCAATGTCCAAACCCCAGATGTTCACTGGCGTAGCCTGGGGCACCTTCCTGTAGAAGTCTGTCACCATCTCCTTTGTCTTACTGGGATTAATGTGGAGGTGGTTCAGTTCACACCAGCCAGTGATGACCCTCCATCTATTCCAGTATACATCACTGACTTTTCCTCTAACCCATAGTATTATTTATCCATCTATACTGTTTTGGTGTGAGCTGCAGAGTTTTGTAGATATTGGCCATCAAGATGTCTCTCAAAGTGCCAATACAGTACATTTGAAACATCCAACAGCAATGTCTCTTTCCAGAAATCATGACTCAAGATAATCCACAGAGCTTGTTGTGAGCAGTTTCATATAGAAATACTTTGTTGGAGGTGGTAGAAAATCATGATGCAGTTTAATCTTTTTTAAAAATACATTTTTATGTCAAAATACTAACATGTGGTTAGCATATAGGATTCATCCTCTCCTGACAACTGATGTTTTTATTAAATTACACAACAAACTGTCGAGTTCTTTTTAAAATAATTGACTCTGAACTGATGCCTCATGCCTCTACATCGTTGTTCCTCTTTGAAACAGCCTGTGGATCATCAAGGCAACTGGCTGCACCTGAGAGATGGGAGTGACTGTGGGTATAACAGGCTCTCTGTCTCTCAGTGGCAGCCTTTACAACCAGTATGTGTGGTTCCTACTTCTCTTAGGTTGACTGAAGTTTAAGTTTTCTTTACTCCTCCAAAGACTGGACATGGCGTTCATACCCTGTCGGTGCAGTCAGACCAAATCAGTGTGGCAATAAGCTATCAAGACAGCACCTAGTGTTGTAGGATTGTAGCAATGAACAGCAGAAACTAGCAAGGTTAGCAGGCTAACATGACACCTCTAGCCACAAGCTAGTGATGCCAATGCCTCTTCAAACTTTGTGTTGCCATTACCTCATGACCATCATTGTTGCCCCCACTGCAGCCAAGCAGCATTCCTCCGCTTCTTCTACTTCTATTATTTCACCATAAACAAGGATATAAACGATTAATACTTTGTGAGAAAACTATATCTCACACTCCTTCCCTGCTCAAATTGGCAGCAGGCCTCACAGAAGAACCAAGCCAATTTTTTTTTTTTAACTCCATTTGTGGTCAGTCATTTTAGTTTGTGCTTACACAGCTTTGTGTGATGTCGGTATTTTCTCCCTCGACGGGCTCCGGGGTGCCAACATTTCTTTTCTTCTGCTTCAGGCTGTGTGCTTGCTGCTTCTGATCAAAAACTCTTCCATTTTTTTCCTCCTAAATCCCATGAATAACCTACAGTGGCAACACAGTGGCTGCATTCTCACGAGGGAACAATAGTCACATTCATGCATGACTAAATAACAAGTAAACGATGTGAAGAGGGCGAACGTCTATTAAAAAGGGGGATTGTTGCAGCTAATGTTTCATTCACAGTCACTTTATGAACTGTAAAGGACATCTTTGTCCTGAATCTGTGTGAATTTCAGATAATGGTGCTTACATGCATACATTGTTTCAGAAAGGTCAGAGTCTACTGATCCTGAGCAGTTTGCTCGAGGGACTTTGGCAAGGACGACAACTAAACTCTGAAGTAAAACCAGACATTCTCACCAACTCTGACCGGGAGCTAAAAGAGGCTAAAAACCCCTGCAGAGCGGCTTTCATCCTTTCTTTCTTTTAGCTCCTAATTTTGATTATATTGGACATTAGAGATGGGACGACACACTTATCTCTCAATTCAATACTATTGCGACCATGACCATGTGAAAAAAGTGGGATGAATACACTTTGATAGGATGTTTTATCAGATTTATATTTCCTAAAACAATGCACATCACCCAGTCATCAGTCAGTCTTTAAGTTTTATTTCAGCAGCATCACTGCAATACTGCTTATAAAAGTAGAAAAGTACAGTTTTTAAAGTGAACTTTAGCTGGTTCTGGTTCATCAAGGCCATAAGGAAATTAAATTTTTTATTCTTTATTCAGATCCCAGTAGCTTTCACCAAGTGGTTGCTAGTCTTCCTGGGGTCCACACACAAAAGAACAGCTTCACAAATAAAACTGAACTTGAAAACTTTCCTTTCAAAACCCTGAACCTGACTGAATATAAAAGTGGTGAATAAGATGTACAATAAGAATGAATAAAAATTCTGTCCTTTTTGAAGTAAAGTATAGAATTAAATAAAGTAGTGAACAATAAATAATATATATTGTATGATATATTTGCTGCCCTCTCCGGGCACACAGTGTCTCTTCCAAGTAGTAGTGTTCCAAGCAGCTCGAAGTAGCTGTATTTTGAGTTTGAGTTTTGAACCTCTGAGGTTGCTGTAGCTGGTCAGTGTGGAGTAATATATGGAGTCAGCAATGTGAAATCAGTAGCTCTTAGTTTGTTTCCACATCAGAGGAAATAGATGCCTTAAAGTCTGAGCATAGATGACTTCATGTTCAGCATGTGAAGTAAAATCAATCTGCTTGTGACGATATTACAGTGATTGCGATGCTAATTTCCGTTAGCCTGTCAATGGGAATTTCAGTGGTGTGTTAGCATCAAACTAACAGACCAAGAGCTAGTGAATTTATATATGTAAAAAAATAGATTCAAGAATTAAATAATCAATTGAGGAATCATAAAAAATGCATTGCGATACTTAAGAGTATCATTTTTTTCTCCCACCTCTGTACAGGTGTCACATCTTGACCCCTGTATCAAACTAAACTGTTCATTTTAACACCTTAATTTGGAGAAAGCACCTGAGCACATTCAGGCCTTGACTTTGTTGACATGACGAAGAGCCTTTAATGAAAAGAGGCTGTAAACAGTGGGAGGCGTGCAGTTCAAGCTGTGGACTAATTAGCCATTCAGTGGCTGAAAGCTGGTGTGCAGGAGCGAGTCTCCCTGTTAAAACCTTCATCTCCACCTCTATAAGAGAGAAGGCTGACATTTTGCGATTACTCTGTAGTTGTTTGGCAACAAAATATAGTGGATTTGGCTGCGCAAAGCTGCTAAAACTATTTTAATGATCATTTTTGACCTTTTAAACAACCGGGATGTGGTATTTTGAAAGAAAAGAATCAGTACACCTCTGCAGGGCGTTTGCGTTTGGTTGGTAATTAAAGCAACATTATGTAAGATTTGGTAGTTTTTGCAATTTGGTGCATATACAGTTTCAGAGTACAATTCATTTATACACTCTATTGTAAATATGGACAGCTGTACGTGTGATGTGCATTTGTTATGGCTACATTACTTATCATAAAAAAAACTAGCGAGTTGGCAACTTCGCTAACATCAAGCAAGTACAATAACACAAGACAGCAAGTACTGTTGACTAGTCTAAAAGCAAGAAGGTCAGCTCTCTGACTGGCTTTTCATTGTTGATGACAGCTTTGCGAAATAAAAGACTGTTCTTGTCTAGCAGCTTCTTGCTCAGCCTCTTTCTCCTTTTCTCTTGTTAGCTTTCTCTGTCGACTACGTCTCCAGTCTCTTTGCCTTTGCCATGATGTCTGTAAAGGCGGCTCTGGTTCTCAAAGTTCCTGCACAAGAGGCGTAAACATCAGTCCAGCTAACGGAGCTACGACACATTTTGAGGTAGCAGCACATAGCAGCACATATTCCTGTCCAGCAATATTGTGATTTTGGGGCATGAACAATTATTTACCTTGGCGTTTGTGAGCCTCAGTTCGAGACAATGGACGGGGGCTGCCGGTGGTTGCAGGAGTGACGATGTTTATGTTAGCGATCGCCTCTGCAGCAAGAAGTTCTGTTTGGTCTGTTTCATCTGAAAAGTACGTTGAAAAACATCAACGTTAGGTTTTAGCCATTCCCTCGCCTCATGAACTCCATGGGTCTACACTATTAGCAGTTAGCATTAGCATGTAGCCAACATTATACTTTTGGGTAGGGTAACAATAGCGCAGCATCAGTTAGCATTCCTCCGTCAATGTTCTGTTTAGTCTCTTTGCCTCTGCCATGATGTCAATAAAGGCTCTTTAGCTGGGTCATATTGTCTACTTGACCAGCTCCAATTCTCTGTCAGTACCCCTAAATATCTAATGGCAGCTAAGTTACAGTTAACAGCAATTAGTAGTTACTTCACTGCCCATCAGGAAACTCCATAAATCACTGAG
>JAJHUR010090870.1:2492-19843 GCA_027495735.1 Lutjanus campechanus
AATGCAAAGCCAAAGAAATCTCCAAAGTGGCTGGTAAATCTTCAAACTTCAGCACTTTGCTTAA
Organism: Lutjanus campechanus; assembly: GCA_027495735.1. Lineage (NCBI taxonomy): Eukaryota > Metazoa > Chordata > Actinopteri > Lutjaniformes > Lutjanidae > Lutjanus > Lutjanus campechanus. Next base: position 2,557 of record JAJHUR010090870.1, read on the forward strand.
GTATACCTTCCTCCATTCCTTTCAAACAGAGAATTTCATTTTCATCCAGGCATGAGAAGCAGTTTCCCCAGCAGTCATACCTTCCTGTTACCTCTCAAATGGACTCGACATGTATCTAGTTCGGTTATAAATTTAATATCAATTTCTGTTGTCACAGACTTTATTCCTGTCTCAACACCATAGAGGCTCCATTTGTTAAATCACAAGGCAACACTGACAGCAGATGCAAAAGGTAGCAGAGAGAAGAGAGGATGACAGGGATGGTAATACAGGTGCAATTATCCTGTTTGCCCTAAAATGCCATTAAGGCTCAATTCTTCACAAGACCTAATGCAATTTGTGTAAGATAAGTAATAACAGTAATGATTTCATGTTCGCCAAAAATCTCTCAGCGGAGTGAGGAGAGCCTGGGACTAACACCAAAATGGCTAAAGCAAAGAGGAGATAATTCACAGAAGCAGAGATGGGATTTGGCTAAAAGAGACCTAAATTGGTGGAACAATGGACAGAATCAGCAACAGAATGAGTCAAATTTACTTTGTTATTTCAAATCGAAGCCTCCACAGATGAGCTACTTTAATATTAATCCACAGCATTTCTCCATGATATTGGCTGGTGACTGCCACAGGTTATTTCACTATGAGAGGCCAAGAAAAATGGGAAGGGGGAGAGAAAAAGATTGCAACCCTGAAAGCATTTCAATGGCTTCGGGGCTTAGGAAAGCACTGAGAATGGTATTAATAGAAAAGGGACTGCATCCATGAAAACCAAACAAGGCAGCATATATGTAATTCTAGGAAGGCTATTTACAGAAGACAGAGAATGAGCATGCTACATACATGACAGAAAATGGTCCTTCATTGTACAAATCATCCACTTATGTACAGTTATCTGTCAATATGCATTTCTTTGCACACCCTGTAGCATTTTGTTTACAGAACATTCAACATATATAGTCCTTTTATTTATGTTGCTGGTGCTTATAGATTTATCTATACAGTCTATTTGTATATACCTATTTATCCACATACATTTGTACATAACAGTTCTATAATAATTAATCAATAATTGAGTTATTTTTTTGAGAAAAATATCAAAATTCTCTGATTTCAGCTTCTAAAATGTGACAGTAACGTGAATATCTTTGGGTTGTGGACCATAACAAATCATCTGAGGCATCACATTGGGCTTTTTGGTCAATTTTCTTATATTTTATAGGCCAAACAACTATTCGATTAATCAAGAATAGGATTAACATATTAAATCAATAATGAAAATGTTACTTACAGCTTCTTATTTTTTTCACTGAAATGCCATTACTGGAGCAGGACAGAAGGCAAATCATAACTAATCCCTGAGAGTGAAAACCAGTCCACTGGAGGTAAACTTCCTCCACCCTGAACCCTGAGACACAAGCCCATTAGCTTTGCTAAAAGCCCAATTATCTTGATTCATCCACAGCGTGTTCCTGTGTAGCCAGGTGTGTGATGTGCTGACTGCTGAGAAGACGCAGCTTAGATGGGAGGACAGGGAGATGTTGCTTTTTGCACACTCTTTGAAAACAGTAAGAAATCATAAATAAAAAGCCAGTTGGTTGGGGGTGGGGATTTCTGGCTAACTGTCGAAATTATTGGCTTGTGTGACAAGGCGCCTGACCCCTCAGAGTGAGCCGGAGGCAACTGAAGTGAAATTAAGGACAAATATTGCAACGTACAGATATAAGCAGACATGCTTACAATGCTAGTCAGCCAATCACAGCAAATTCAAACGCTGTAATTTGCTTTGCAGTACAAAAAAATGTGTTAATGCATATTTGTGAACAGGCCCCTTAAGCGAACTGACAGTCAAGTTGGCTGGACTTGAAACTTTGGATTCTGCCCAAAAAAGAAGAGAAAGCTGAAACGAGATTATGTTCTTCAGTCAGGCACAGGATTTCTGGTTAGCTGTCGAAATGTCTGGCTTGCAAGGCGAGATCCCTGAGAGAGTGAGCCAGAGGCAACCGAGGTGAAATAAAGGGACGAAAATTGCAACGTACCGATATAATCAGACATGCTTACAATGCTAGTCAGCCAATCACAGCAAATCCAAGAGCTGTGATTTGCTTTGCAGTACAAAAAATGGTCAGTCTGAGCCATGCATTAATGTATACTTGTGAACAGGCCCTTGGGCGAAGTGACAGTCAAGTCGGCTGGACTTGCAACTTTGGATTCCACCCAAAAAGCAGAGAAAGCTGAAACAAGATTATGTACTTCAATCAGGCGCCGCCAAGGACATGTCACCAAGCTCAATGTCAAAACGATGCTGCTTCAAGTGCTTTGATGAGTGTCGTTGATGGACGGGTGAAGTATAAGGAACAGCAGCACCGGATCTGGGGAGTACGCTTTTTTTTTCCTCAAAAGGGGTACAAATGATGCAACTGCCTGACTCATTCCAACCACAGTCGAGGCCAAGGAAGGAACCGTCCTACATGATCCAAAAACTGTAAAGCAAAGCAAGGGGCAACAAGGGCATGACACAGGGCATCTGAAAAGACATTAATCCTGTTACTAAGAAGGGATAAAGATGATTAGTTGAAGGAGGAGAGGGGAAAAAAAGAGTGGGAACAAGTGAAGAGGGTGAGCATAAGGATGTGAGAAGACTGAAGAGGTTAAAAAGAAAGACAGTGGTCTGTGAAGAGCTGAGCAGGATTGAAGGAAATGGGCGGGCAGCGATGAAAGGAGGAGAGTCCCGTGACATGAAATATCTTTAACAGGGGTTGTCATATCCTCTTTCTTTCTCCACTCTCTCTTTTCCATCTTCCCCTCTCCCACTCAGAGACCCATCGGAGTGTGTTAATCTCCTTCAAGGTTGGGTAATTACAGCAAAAAACCCCTTGCTCAACAGAAAGCGCACTGGTTATTATTGCGGGGCGATTGTTGATTCACCTCTTCATAATTGGGCTACTTCCAATTACTAGCATGTTTCTTTTTCTCTGCCTGTTTACATCTATTAGGTTGTGTTGCTTTCAAGTAGACATGTGCCTTAATAGTGACAGAAAATACAGTTCCAAAAAAATCATTCACACTGGGGGATGATTAAAAGCTTGGACATGCAGAGAAGAAGAGGAAACACAAGCTTTTGGGAGTGTAAATTGATTTTCCTCATTACCATATTCTGTTTCTTTTTTTTTGTTTTTTTTGTTTTTTTTGTTTTTGTTTCAGAATTTAAAAAAAAATCCCTTAAGGCACAACACAATATTGACAAACCACACCTGTTCAGTCTTCGGGGAACTTAAGCAAAGGCTACAGCCAACGTCTCTGCAGTCGAAATCTCCGCTCCCAATCCACTTTGAGCCAAACTGCTGCTATCTTGTCAAATTTATTTCTCTCAGCTGCAGCATGGGAATACCGGAACATCACATGAATAGCTGCAATGAGCCGTCTCATATTACAATGACAAAATGCACTGGTTTTTGCAACAAGTCTTGCTTACAGGGATGCCTGGTAAGCAAGAATTTGTTTTTCTACCCCTTGGAGAATCCAAATATACACAAGAATGCTTTGCAAAGCCAGGCGAGAGATTTAAGAGGAGGGCATGAGCACGACTTGGCAACGACTGACTCATTGTTAAAACATGAAATAAGTTTATACACTGTCCCGGGTCTGTCTTATAGCTAAATCATCTAAATGTTGGTGCTGAAAGCATGACAATAGGTTCTGACAGGGTGACGTGCTTTAAAGAGATTTATGTAAACAATAGCTTAGCCATAAATAACCGTAATTGGGAGCGGAATTAGGATTGTGCCCAGGCCTCTTGCATGTGTAGAGAAACGCGTTTGCAGTGAGGATCCAAATATTGTTCCAAGAGATGCTGATGCGCAAGATCAAAAGATGCTGAGCTCTAGAAAAGACTCTTTTTCAAACCCTTTGGAATGCTTCATTTAGAACACAATCACTTGGTCCCACTGGTCTCATTGTAGCAAAAACTCATATTCACTTAAGTCACTCGAACTAAGCAGTTTTGGTTCAGGATGCTACTGCAGAAAGCCTCAGTCCCCCTTGTTGTCCCGGGTCCCAGCTGGACCACCAACGCAAAGTTTTCTTTAATGAGTGTGTGTGCGTACACACATCCTCCGACTCATTACGACAACCTTGTTTTTCTTGTAGGGACGCCTGACGCAGCAGTACCCGCTGATGTCTTCCATATCCACAGCCGTAGGGACAATACAGAGAGGGCAGTGAGAGAAGAGGAAGAGAGGGGAAGGTGATGGGAGGAGATGGGATCTACCCTACCTAGCCTCAGCCTACACACAGACAAAGACCAGCCACGACTTCAAAAGAGAAAGACAGAAAAAAAAAAAATATTGCCAAGCTTTCAGCTTTTCTCGAGATGGTCTCTACGGGTTAATTAGAGCACATAGTCCCACCTCATCTGCCTTCAAGTTGCATAGTATGCATTCACGCACACATGCAACTGATTGCCCTGTGCTCCATTAACACAACACTCTCTCCGCTACACACACCCACACACAAACAAATCAGGCAGTGGTTGATCTGTGCACCGGTGCCTGTGGCAAACTAACATCAAACATAATCACTGTCTGTCTGCTCTACTCGGGCCCCATTCTGTCGTCTTTCCTCTCGGCCCTGTCCGCACTCAGGTTAGCTCAAGTCAAAACCTTGTGGTGAAAGTCAATCTGTCTCAACGCTGCAAAGGGGGTCGGAAACCGGTAGTGAAATTGTCATCAGAGGTGTCAGGAATGTGCCCTCCTGGTGCAGTTAGATTGAACATGGCAGGGTCAGTGTGCTCACATCGCTGGCCAGATTGTTTTTCTTCTAAAACCAGACAAAGGTTCACCTGCTCAGCGCTCTGCAGGGGCCAGTTACACAGAACACCTTGTGTTAAAGTCTTCCTAAAAGTCCAAGTGAAGGTTTGCACCAAACACCTTTGAGGGAAAATTTGGCATTTTTCATGTGGATGTCCAGTCAGTGTTGATGGTAAGTAGTCAATGAAGCACTAAATTCCTCAGTGTGTGCTATATTGACCGAGAAAGCTGAATTCTCCTGCGGAAAAATCTATGGTTCTTCTGGCATCCAGTGATGTCACAGTGATGTAGTTGGTGTTTAGGAAGAGCTACAGGCTATTTCAGCTTGAACTTCTAGTCTCTGCCTCTGGCTAGCCAGGGGCATGCTGGATGAGTATTTTCGTCATCTAACGATATGTTTTGGCCAAAAAAGTAATAGCTATAGGCTAGGGTGGTGATACATTGCAACAGGGGCATGGGCACCAGAAGCTCATGTGCAATGCATCCTGGTACATGTCAGCACTGCTGCACGGCTCTGTGAGCAGGTGAACTCAGTGATCCCATTAACTGGATATCCACCTGAAAAGTGACACCTTTCCCTTTAAGTCTTGTCCTTGAGGTTTCCTTTAAGTGTAAACTTGGCATTTAGAGTTTTCTCCTTATCTGGCATTATACTTCTGGAGTTCCTAAAAGTTAGTTAGTTAAACCGTTGCACACAGACCTTAGCAACCAAAGTAAGGAAGAAATCAGGTATCTCTGACTCTAATTTTACTGCAGAGTTTATGGGGATGAATGAATATTGTATGGAATAAATTCTGATAAAATTATTTCTTTTATAACAGAAGGCTAATTATGTCCTGAGGGCTGCTTAATAATAATATAGCTAGCTAGGCTAACATTACTTAAAGATACCTTCACAATCTAGTTTCTATAGCTTCAATATAATGCACAGTGAAATTAACAGTAAATAAATAACTCATTAGAAGAAGATGTCATCTTTCTTATGAACGACTTCTGTACGGAGATTTCTTTCACTGTCAGTTAGTGACCAGTCCCACTGATTCTACCTTTTAGGCGTTTTGTGCAACAGACCTCAGATCTTTAACACTCTGTCACCATTTTGATGAAAGGAAGACACAGATGGAGAGTATCTGGAGAGAATTAGAGTGAAGACAGGAGCAAGAAAGACGAGCAGGAACACAGTGACTATGAACATGATAGATTTGGAGGAGGGAAAAAGAACACAGCCCCTTCTTAGCTCAGGTAATACATCACGTTTATATGGGGAAGAAGAGGCATTTGTGTCTCCTAAAGGACCCAAATAGGTAGAAGTGATTGGAAGAGAGAGAATGAGAGGGGGGAGGGAGGGTAAAAGAAATAAGTTACAGAGATAGAGAGGAAGAGGACAAGGATGACAGCTGGCCGGGCACTTCATGCATCTGGCAGGGGTGACTCGCGGAGCCATAATGAAAATGCAGGGCGAGATCAGGATCAGTGTGAGAGAGGCCTCAATCCATCAAAGGACTCCCATTGAGGAAAGGAAGCTTCAATGATAATGGCAAATATGTGGCTATTCTCAACCACAGATGGAGCATTTACACATTATTCTAGCTTTAACTAAAGGTACTGCCTGCCTGCTATTACATACAAAACATGTATACACGACCTGATTCTCATGATTGAATGGGGTGTCATGCTAGATATATTGATGTGTCCTCCTCTGCCTTCATACTGATTCACTTTCCGGTGTGATAAAAAAGCCCAGTTTTGTATTAATGGAAGCCAAAGGTCATGGCACCACCTGTCCTAATTGGCTGTCAGGCTGGCAAGGGGGATGGGTTTTTGCCTTTGACAAGGGCAGTGTGTGGAAGTTTACGAGAGAATAGTAGAGTTGCTGTTGAGAGAAGAGTTTGGTGTTGCCAAAGGAAGTATCTGGCTGCCAACACCCGGAAGAATGCATTTGTTTGTTCTCTTATTGGAACAAACGGCTTTTTATGTTTTCTCCCCTGCGTTCTGTAGGTCGTCATTCCTGCTGACTGTATCCTTACCTCTTTCAAGACAACAATGAATACATCTATAAGAAAGCAAGAACACAACACCCTCCTCTTCTCAGGAAACTTTAAGACCAGCCAGAATACCCTGTCCATGGTCTACAATTCACTAAAGCTGCATTTCCACCACCGGGACTAGGAACCTTTGGAGCACCAGTGTTTACATTAAGTTCTGGGGACATTATATGTCCGCCCCAAAAAGGTCCCTGCACGGGGGATAGTACTTTCAGGAACTTTGGGGGTGGGATTTGCAGCTCTTCTCCAGTGTTGACTCAATGACCCCATTTGCAAAGCAGTAAATCATAATCAACAGTGGCACAACTTGCTGCACCATGCTTACTGTTGTTCTAGTATCGCACAAATGACGCCTGTCCGTCGCTTTATATGGGGTCATCGCTGCACAGTCACACACAAAAATGATGTGTAGAAAGAGCCAGTGCTTTTTCATATGTCAGCAGACTAATTTGCCTTATCTTCGCAGGTCTTTAGGAACGCTGTTAAACATAAACAGCGAAGGAACCTTTCAGCTTCTTCAAAAGTAGTTTCTGGGTACTTTGGGAGGAAACTGTTTTAAAGAGGGTCCTCCTCAGTAAAGTAAAAGAACAATCTGACACAGATTGTCAACCATCCCACCACCATCACTGGACACAAACAACTCCAGCTGCAGGGCTTATTCTCTCATTCCACAACCGAAAAGCCAATTCATATCTACAATGACCCTACTCACCCTCTCCGCTCAGCATTTCTGGGTCTGAAAGCCCCAGTGACCAGGAATAACGAGTGAAAGAAATCCATTAATCCATCAGCTGTTACCATCCTCAATGAAAGCATCCTCAGAACTTGCCTGCCACTATATTTAATGTTCATTTATTTGTTAAGTGTTGTTGTATATTATGCATTGTTGTGATGGTTATGACGGCTTAAATGCTACTGGAACAACAATACACTCATCACTTTTATTACTGCCACTCAATCACCTTAAGATTTCATCTCTTTAATGTATAATTATTTTGTATTGTTATGAATTGTTGTGTGTGGTGCGTGTTGTCTCATATGCCAGTGCCAAAGATAAATTTGTATTTTATGAGATTTTAATGGACAATAAAGTCATCTGAATCTAGCGATGACAAGTCCTGACGCTGAAGGTGGAGGACAGCTGTGTGGCTTGCAAGGAATGAGCCATCCCTAACCAAAGTCTTTCTCAGTTTTATGCAGCACAGACTAAAATATGTCCACAAGCAGCCAGCCCTAGGACACCGTAGATCAGAGATGTGGAAGGCAGCAAAATAAATCCTGATCTGCTGGTTGCGGTGATACAATGCAGCTTATCTATAACGTGCCTGAGAAACAGGACATCTTAGCGTTATCATCCAGCATGGGCCAAGACAGAAAAGTATCTTGAGCCCTAACTTTTTCTAAATAATACAACACTTAATGTCATGCTGGATATCTAAGTCTTCCTTGAGTGAATGTGAGCACGGGATGAATGTGAGCAAGTAGATTCAGGTGCTTCTTTTACAACTGGGAAGGATTTATGAAGTCAGTTTTATGTCAGATGGGAGCATGGTCACCGCTCTGATGGCTTAATGGGATGTACAGTAGTTGCAGCTCTTGTAGCGTCTAAATGAGACCTACCTTCTCTTTCCTCTGTCGGCATGCCTCCTCTGCAGAGACCAAGGTTTTGTAGTAAGTGCTGCGCTCGGCTGTGAAGTGGACCTTGGACAGAGCGTTTTCTACCAGCGCCACTGACAGATTGACACCCTCAATGTGCAGCCAGCCAATGAAGTTCCCTGCTTTGTCCATGCTCTCCACTTCAACCTCCACCTGGAACAGAAGAATAGAGGAGAGGAAGAAATGAGGCCTGGTTAATCTTCTGTATCCAAGATTAGGTTTGAGATACTATTACGGTAATGGCAATGAAGTGTAGGTGTGTAGGGGGGTGGTCCTGTGATGAGACACCTCTGTTCTTAAATAGAAACATCAATGGAGGCCCTGGAGCTCTGTATTGATCTGGCACGACACACATATAGATCATGTTTCACTCACTGCTGTGGATTTCTCAATCAGTAGCTTCTGGACTTGGCAGATATTTTTATTTTCCACCCTAGTGGTAACCTGTTGTTTTTGTGTACATTAAAGCTAACTTGTCCTTGATATTCTTAATTAAGCACTACCGTCAGCTTTCAATAGAGGCAACGTATGTGTTTATTAGCAAACAATATCACTCTTAAGTGTAGAAATCCCAGGGCCTGCAGAAAAAGTATGAGTGGCTTTAAATTAGTGTTGTGTGTGCACTTCAACCTTAATTAAGACTCTAAATATTGTCATCCTACTTTTTTGCAATGTAAATCACTTGCAATTAGTGACACCCAAGTTGCAATTCCCTTAAGTTAACAAATGAGGGCACTGAAACCGCTAACCCTGCTGACAAAGTAGGAAAGATCTCACAACATTTCCCATGATGGACTATAACCAAATTCTGCCTATTCAGGCTAATTATCTATTCATTACATTTTGTTTCATAAGTGATGGACGACCGGGGAAAGAAGGGGGGGAAAGAAAAAAAAAAATCAATCGATTTTTTTCCTACTCTAAAGCCTCAGTCAGCGAGAAAGTGAGAGGGCAGGTGTGCTGAAGAGATAGGAAGAAGTCAAGCGATTAAGACTCGGGGCTGCTTAGCCCTGCAGCCACAAGGGAAATCTGAGGGGAATTAAGTTTGTAAACTGCTCTGCCTTGTTCTCAACTCAAGTAAAAAGCTTTTATTAATGAATACATAATCTGTTCCATTATTAAGCATAAAATTGACAACCTTGGCATACAGCAGCGACATACATATATTCCAACCTTCTGGATCCAGTTACCGTTTGGATTAAACCATCAGCAGTATGGAGAAAAGGTGTATAACCTTCTGTTGTAATGTGGCACATTAATGCAACAATGGCTGGAAAACACACAATTTATGTTGTGTATAAACCTAGTTATATAATGGCCCCACTTCATTTTAGAGTTCACTGAGGAGACATAAAAAAACCTCTTCTTTATATCAAATTACACACACAAAAAAGGAAATATCTTCTTTATTAGCCAGGATTAGACCCTTTATTAGACCTTTATTAGACGTCATTAGTAGTAATTAGGGACATATTACAACAGAACTGTCCAGTAAACTTCTACATTTAAAAACAATACATGAACCAGATCTATCAAGTAAAGGTCAAAATTATAGAGACAGAAGAATATTTTCTCTCTGGATACCTCCACAACTACATCCTTATTCTAATACTGTAGGTAGATTTGATCAAAGAAGTACGCACTGGTCCTGGCTACACTTCCAATTATCTCAGACCAGCTGCAGAAGGAGTGTCTCAAGTAGCAGATATGTTATTTCAGGTTAGTTACAGTTCTGTTGTAATGTCTCCCTAATTTCTCTCTGGTAAAGTCTAATAAAGAGTCTAATACTGATACTAATAAAGACACATTGTTTCTAATTTTTGTCTATAAAGTAGACAAAGGTATACAAAGTACAGCTTGTTATCTTATTAGTGTACTGTAAATTGCAACTTAAATAATAAATGTAAAAATAACATGTAAAAAGTGGACTGTAAAGGCTTCATACAAGACATTTATGCAGCCTCTCTGATACCGACTGTGATACAGTCTAAGTTCACTTGTACCTCATCTGCTTTCTCTTCCTCTCCTTCTCTCTTTCTCTCTGCTATCTCAGATACTCACCCCATTTTATCTCTCTTTGTCTCTAAGTGCAGAAGCAGTTACGTAACTAGGCTATTAGAGCACCACTGGTCCTCCGAGCACCCAAATGTCAAATGGGAAAGTGGGCGAGTGCTGGGAAAAGGCTAGAATGGCTAGAACCAACTTAACTGTCACAACCACCACTAAGGCAGCAACCGCAAAACAAAAATAAAACAGCACTGACAACTAAAAAACAACACTTTTAGTTGGGAAAATTCCAATTTAGAGGAAAGATTGAAAGTTCCACTTCCGGACAAAATCTGGTCCTCAAGCTGTTATAAAAGTAAAAATTAGAACAATAAATTCTGGAAACTCAAAGTTCCTACAACAAGAAACTACCAACACCACAAAAAACAAAGGGGGCGGTACAAAGATAACTCCTTTGTGGGATGATTTTTAGTCTGATCAGCCTTTTGCTCAGCAGGAGAGGTAAACAGTCATTCATTAGATGAACAATTCACCAAAAGGCGAGAAATCAAGAGAAATCAACTCCACACATCTAACATCTCAGCCAGTCTCCAGAGATTTCATTTTCAGCGCAGAGAGCCATCTTGAATCAAGGAGATACGTTTACTTGAGGAAAATAAATTTTTTCAGCCCATGTAGCAACTAGATAAAAGTGATGAATGTCACAACCATGTGAAGAAATCGCACAACAGGACAAGTCAGATCAATCATGCTTTTATGAGATACAACGTAAACATGTGACCATCCAGAGATGAAAAGAGAGGGAGAGTAGAGATTTACTGGGGAGGGGGGGGCATTATTAAAGTTAAATTACTGGAAACACAGACATGTGGTCTTACACTGTTGTTTGGATTATAATACAACAAATTAGTCTGAGTTTTCCCCAGACCACTTACAGTATAGAAGAAACTTCATTTACCACATACTGCCGACCTTATGGAAAGAAAATTAGCCTGCTACTGAACACAGCAAAACGACTAGAGGGGTGTTGTGACTGCACACAGCATTAATAATAACAAATAGGCCTATTGAGGGATGTTAATAATATACTAGAACACATGCAAAATACATAACCTAATTGACAAACAGAAGCAAAGTCAACACGCTAGAATCACACGAGCTTAAACACACACCAATCTGTGAAATAAACACTGGAAAGACTTTTTGTGTTCCCCTATCAGAGGCGATAATTGTCAATTCATAAGCACAGATATCAAGATCATCTGCACACTTTTTAAATGCTAATGAACGACTTTTAGAGCACTGTGATCATCAGATAAGCGGCTGCTTTCTACCCGTAAAGGTGACCGTGGTTTTTCCCGTAACAGGAACCAAATTGTGGCACTGCTTCCCTCTTCACGTTCCATCGGCCCCCATCAATGAAAGCTTCAAAGCCAGGATAAAAACCCACTTGTTTTCTCTGGCTTTCTAATGTGCTCTATGTATGTCTTTGTGCTTTCTGTTTTCTTTGTTGCCCTCAGGTCAACCGTGGGTTGTTTTTAAAAGTGTGCTATATAAACAAACTGATGTGACTTTTAGGAAAATCAACTCAGAAAGTTATAAAAAATATTAGTCAGAGCTCAACAATCACAGTTGCCCAAGGCAAGAAAAATGCCACGTCGGGCCAGTAAATCGGACAACTGGTAAAAAAAAAAAGATTAAAGACAGTTTTCTTTTCCTAGAGCTAATGATAAAAGTAGCTTAGCAGTGAGCCATCTTGCTTTCTTCTCATCTCTGTTCGGCGTTGCATATGTGCAGTACTGATCGGGTAATTGGTGACGGGTAAAGACAAAAGTTTATGAGCTGAAGCGCGAGTGAGTATTTCTATTACTCTGGAAACAAGAGTTTAGTTTGGTGGCATTGGAGGATTTAAGTGAAACTGCAACTATCTGATCTGTTTTCCATTAGCCAGTGTGCCACAAGTTTGAGAGCAAGGTGGATAAAATAGGGTCATTCTTAAAGGCACATCACATTTTCAAAAAACGTTGCTGGAGAACGGCATCTCACTTGCATGGCAGGATTAAAGTTAAACCCTGCTAGTATGCATATTTTAGCTAATTTTAGCGAGAGATCAGTAGTGTTAAGTAGTACTAAGAACAGCCAATTTACAAGTCGATAATCAACTTGACCAATTAATCATTCAACAGATAACTCATCATACACAGTGTGGTGTCATAAACATCTTTATGGGACGGTGTGACACCCAGACTCAAGTCAAAATTACATCTCAATTTTTAACCTTGGGTGACCAAGTCCTTGAAAAGCATCATTAAATAAAAAGAAAAGTGGCATTTCACCGGGAAGCGGAGAAAAGACGAAAGAGGCTAATAAAGAGGTCAAATGTGAAATTAAGAAGGACAAATTAATTCATAAAAAAGAGAGCAGAGGCCCAATTTTCCACTGGCAGAATAAGATCAGCTTGGAGAGGCTTTAAATCCATGGCAGGATTGCAGAGTAATACCAGCGTTGGTACAATATGTCGCACTTAATATGGAAAATGGACTGATATCAGCCTGTTTATCCAGCAAGCTACGACTGCCAATAATGAGAACTCTCTGTCTTGGTGATTCTTAGTCTGCTTGTTTTTAAGTATTCATTTCATACGTTTTCATATATTTGACACATTACTTTTATCTATTATTGTGTCGGTAATTAAGTTACAGCTTCTCTGACTTCCAGATATGGGATTTGATAAAGTGGTAGCTCTGAAAAATTTGTATCAGCATCTTTCATATTTTTGACATTAGAGAATAAATGCTACCTCTAGAAGCCTAGATTAATCTATTAAAATGAAGATAATCTCTAAGGATAGCCGCAGGCTAGGAGGAACCGTTCCAACATCACTGACCTCTCCGCTTCCCCACTTTGCATGAAGACATGGTGCTACCTCAGAGCTCAGGAGATCCATCTGAAGGCTGAATTTCAGAGTTTTACAAATACATATACATGAAATCTGAGTTCCTCCCCCCTTTAAAGTAAATAGCTTTGGTCACAATGCAGAGAGGACAGGGGAGGCGGAGTGGAAACTGCTTTGAGTAGAGCCCAGATGGTTCCCAGCGGAGGCCTCCTCCGAGCCAAGATGGCTCCCGCCGGAACACAAATGGGCTCTGGTAATCTCATAAATGCTGGGATTGTGTCGACACAGTGGACAGAAAAGAGAAAAAAGGCAAAATACACATACGCTCAAAGCCCTGCGTGTGTGCGTGCAAGCACATACACATGCACAGCCATTCACGAGTACAAAAGACAAAGCCATTTGGTACCATTGAAGTGAAACCTGGCCCGAGGGCATGTTTTAAAACTGCAGCAGATTTAATTCACTTAGCTGTTTGAAAGTGAGCAAAAAAAATCAAAAAAGGCTGCGGTAGGTGACACGTCATGTCAGAGCCAAAACCTGCACTAAAAGAAAATGAAAGAACACAGTGGGCTGGCAATTTAAAAATTGGCAAGCAATGGGATTGCCTTTTATCACCTCATCCAAACAAAACAAATTCTGAATACCTGTGGGGGAAAAAAGCATACGGATCAATGACCAAAGGTTACAGAGAAGAAAAGGGGGTCCATTTATGTGTCCAAGACATGTCCGAACCCAAGATCCAACCTGGCACACAGGTCAGAAGCTCAATTCAAGTGTTGCTTTATGCATACATTATGTGAGCTGCAGCAGGCCATATACATAATGCACGGCACAGAGGAGATGAAGCTGTCAGTCACAGCTTTCAATCATCACTAAGGGCAACTCTGCCGCTATTTATGCAGTTTTACTGCATATTCAAATTACTCAGATCACAGTTATCACCACAGAGATTTAAGTTTGCATGAGTTGAATTACCAGCGCTGGTCGTAAAAGTTTAAAGGCTTTGATGGCAGCAAACATAGCATTTGTTCAGAGTACACTCCAGAAACTGTGACAAAGAGAGAGAAAGACCGAGGTGTAGATGTTTTGGCACCTCTTCATTCATTCTCATTAAGCAACAAGGAGGCAGCTGCTTTATGGCAACTGTACTCTGCCATTCAGCGGGGCTCTTTTTTCTGCGTCTGTGTATATAAAGGAAAGTAAAGATATAAATAGATTTTAAAGTTAATGTTGTTTTGTATTTTTCATAAATTTTTGTTTGTTTCTTTTTAGTTTTATGTTTTTTTTCTTTTCAATTCACTTGGTTTCCAGAGTGGGTTTGCTTAATTCAGTTTATTTTTGTCTAAAAATGTTTAGTTTTAGTTTAGGTTGTTGGATGTTTGTCAGGGTCAAGATTTAAAAAGTTCACAAAAGATTAGAAGGTTAAAAAAATATTCTGTGGCCACCAAATATTTCATGTAGGTGGCCCTGTATGGCCACCAAGTTTTAGCCTCATACTGCAAGTCACCAACAACATTACAATTTCACAAACATCCTGATTCCTCCGCACCTTTGAGTTTACTTGCTAACGTATCCTTACAGAAAAACCAGAAACACAAAAGACGCACTACGAAAAAAACAAAAAGGCAAAGAAAGTTTAGGAGTGACTGGAAGCAGGAGTTTAAGTGACTAGCGTGACGCTAAGAAGGTAATGAACTGTGGTGTATTTCCTCAACAAGCCAAAAAGTCAAGTTTATTCTTTTCAATGGAAGCGATGCCTTCAGGAAACACCACATCACAGTTCATGGGAAAAGTCGAAAACAAGTGTCTCAGTTAACTAAATGTTTACTTCAGGTTTAGTTAACTATAATAACCTTGTTTTTGCCTGTTTAAGTGCGCACCTGTGCATTTCAGCGTTAAGGGATTAAGTGTTCATCACATTAATGAATCTAGGTGTGTGTGTGTGTGCAAATGTATCATGTGTCAGCACACACGGCTGATATGACAAGCTAAGGGGAGGCCAGAAGTAGCTTACTGTAACGGAGAGTACCAGCGTCAGATTTTTTTTCCCCCTCCCTCCATCTTTGTCATACTATCTGCTCATCTGCCTTGTCGCCCTGACTCAGAGCAAACAAATGAGACCGGCAGATAGATGGACAGACAGAAAGAAAGTCAGACACAGAAAGAAGAAAGAAAGACTTGAGTCACTCCCACCTATAGCCCTTTGCTCATCCAGCAGAATAAGCCATTTATCAAACTGAGCCTTGGAGAAGATTGAAGGGGTGATGTGGAGGTGTGTAGTGTGTGTGTGTGTGTGCTGTGGCAAAGAGATCAAACCTCTTCTAAGCAATGAGCGATCCTAAGCCCTGGGTTGAGGTGCAAAGTAGGGAGAGAGGCGAAAATGGGGAGAGCAATCAGATAATCTCTATACCTTCATTCATATTCCTAACCTTCCCTATACACTTAACAAAAATCAATGGCCACTTAATTCAGAGTCATGAATGCCACATGAAAAGGACAGTTTGTCCCACATGAATAGGACCGTTTGTCCACATGTGGATTTAAGCAGAAAAAGCTGAGCATCGACGGGTCAGCCTCGCTGCTCTAAGCCCAGTCTTGCGTGAAAACTCCATTTGGGGGCATGAACGGCCCCATCCAACACGAGTCCATCATCTCTCAATATTGCCCCTCACGCTGGCTTAAAGGGATCATTTTTCTAAGTGGACACACAGAGTTCCTTTAAATGATACATTTTTTTGTACCAACAAGAAAGACTTGCGTCCACAGCTTTGATCAGGTTTCAACCTAAAATCGATATCTCGTAAAGGTGTTCCCCAGTGGGCGGCGATAATTAATCAAAGCTAAATTGAAAACTGAATCAAACTGTCCGGGACAACAGATGAGCAGGGAGCAAAGTAAATAAATGGACAACCACTGTTCGGTAATAAATACACTATTAGTGCAGCAGAGTTGCTAAAAGCCATGTCAGCTATGTGGAAAGGAGTTTGCCCGTCTCCACGGGGGTCCCGTAATATGTGTGTGCGTACAAGAGAGTGCTCGCAATCAAGTAATTTAGTGTGGACGTGTGTTAGATGTAGCATTATGTGTGCATGTGTCTCTGATAGGTACATAATTGTCTGCACGCCAGAGCAGGATAGCATCTCAGTAGTGCTGTCACAGCTACACGAGGGCACGGTAAAAAAAAAAAAAAAGAACGAACACAAGGCTACATCTTAGTGTGTACATTGGGCAATCTTTGCTCACAAAAAGGAAAAGATAAGAAAAATGACAAGCTGCCGAAAGAAGTGTTTACACAGACGTCAAGAGTGCTGTCATTTGGTTGAAAAACGGACTGTGGCCACGTGCGCTAGGACTGCATTTCACCCTCTAAAAATCTTCCCACAGCCCATTATCAATAGTGCATCCATTACTAAGGTCCATAAACTGCAGCTAATGGAACACAGTAGAGCACAGCACGGCTAGGAAACAGGCCCATGTGCTCAATCCATCAAAATAAACATTAACTATATGAGTATGGTAACAAGCACTTTTTGAGGTGACACCCTACTGACAGAGAGACTTGACTCTTAAAAAAAAAAAAATCTCCTCTTTCTTAAGTGCTACACTTGTTTAGTAGCCATTTCAATCCCTCTCAACAGGAATGCCAGGGTATAAAGTGGCTAAATGTGTTAGCATGTCACTGTGGTTGAATCAAGAGGGGGAAAGGCCAGTTGGTTCCGGGAGAAATCTATAAATATAGATCACCTTTAAAAAAAAAAAAAAAGGAGAGAGAGGGGGGGGGGGGGGGGGGGGGGGGGGGGGGGGGGGGGGGGGGGGGTTTAAGGCGGCGCTGGGCATTTTAAGTGGACCATTGTCAAAACAAATTCATCCCATTGCTAG
>JAJHUR010090870.1:19863-55131 GCA_027495735.1 Lutjanus campechanus
AAAAAACACTTTAAAAAAAAAAAAAAAGGGAGAGAGCAGGACAGACAGAGAAGAATAAATGAATGAATTAAACAAACCGCTATTGATCCCTTAATGGCATAGATCAGGCAGGGATGTAAATAGCGTGTTAATGGGGCCTGTGATTTAAAAAAAGAAATCTTCAGATGGGGAGAACAGCTGCAGGAAGTGTTAAAGGGAGGTGAGCCAGCAAACTGATGTCCTGTGTCATCCCCTCAACAAAAAAAAGGGCGAGAGAGGGTAAAACGGGTCACTACACATCGAACAGCGGTAAATATGTGGGCAGCGAGACTGATGCTGTTTTATATTGACTTCAGCTAAAATGACTGACCTATTTTATTCCTTTTTTTTCCAAACACGTGTGAGAAAATAAAACGAGAGACATTTTCAGCGTAAGACATACTGTTGAAATCTGAAAAGCCCCCCCCCCCAAAAAAGTCAAATAGTAAGTGACAAGCCTTGTCAGAGGCAGAAAACCTTCTTTCAATCAGATAAAAACTGCAGAGAATAGTCTGCTCTGCTGGCATTTTAATTTTTGGCTAGCAATAGGATTTCCGTTTATCACCATGTCCACACAAAACACATTTCAAAACCCTGAAAGAGATAAACTACAATATCAGCAACACCAAAACAGTGGGACTTTTAGAATGAAAAAGGTTGAATGAGGTGAAGCTTCCCTGTCTGTTATCCTAAGCTGGTAGTATACCTGAGTGTGTCAGTTACTGACCATCCCTTCTATGGTGAGCTAGCAGCACAGCTAAGCCTTAGGCCAAGGGCCAAACCTCTGGCATCAACCAATTCCAAACTAGGTTGGTTCATTAACCATCGGACCACGGGGTCAGGACAGGCAGCTATTTGTCAGATGTTGATTGAGCTAAGCCTGAGAGGGGGAGGTTGTAAAATATGCTGGGGGGAAAAAAACAAACAAACACGCCGCATGATATCTGAGCAAATGTTTCTCAACATCCTGAAAATGAGGGCATTTTATGAAAAATTATAGGAGTAAAATTGAAAGGACTGCTCTGATCCACAGCTTTAAATACTAGGCTTCACTCAGCTATAGTTGTTCTCATTTATTATTTAGAATTTACTAATAAAAGGTTTACCAAAGTGGGGACGCCAGGAAAATGTAATGACAGTGAAAGGGTGTAATTCTGGTATAATTATTACACTACTGTACTTTAATGCCTGTCTGGACGAGACGATATTTATGATGGCTTTTTATTATTTATTATGATGGTGTCTCTATTTACTGTGCTATACCACAAATTGTCCCTAATGGCCCTTTTCCACCAAACTACCTCTGGTTCTTGAACCAGTTCTGTTCAAGATCCTTGGTGCTGTCTAGTGAACCTGCCCCCTTTTCCACCAGTTTTGAGTGGAACCATTATAATCAAGATGTCATCAACTGAGAGGGATGCACGACGCACAGACATACTTGTAGGATATGACATTTCCACTTTCGTTCCCAAGGTAAACTTGCTGTTTTTCAGTTCCAGCTGGGAACCAACTTGTCAGTTTCCAAACCAAGTTATTTCCGGTGGAAGTACTCAGAACAGTTCAAAATTAGGTGCTTGAACTAGAACAAGGTCAGGTCTATGTAGGTGGAAAAGGCCTATAAGAAGACATTAAAGTTTCCAAGTCTAAGTTTAGGTTACTGGGCCTTCTGAGCCTGTGCATGAGTTAATCTATTTGTTCTTCACAAGGCAGATATTGTGTAACTTTATTCCAATTAAATTCAAAACAATCCAATTATGTTGCATGTTTTTAAAGTGTGGAAGTTTGGGGGGTGTCAACCTGGTCAGGATATAGAAAGGGTGTGTGGCCTGAAAAGTTTGGGAACAGCTGCACTGACACTTATATCTGCTATAATTACATTGCACACTATTACAAACCATTTATTACATACTTATATACTGATTATAGTGTTGCCAATGGTGCCAAGCAACTTTCCATTGTATAAGAACAAGAAACTGGTGGAAATGTTAGGCAGAGCTCATGTTTAAAGAAGAGAGAAGCTCTCCAGTTACAGCATAGTGTAAGGTAAGGATTGGTTTCACCTCTGCAGGATGTAGCTGTCCACAGTTCTAACTGCAGACCTTAAGTGTGTCTCAATCTGGCTGTCTAAACAATTTGGTGGCAGAAGGACAGTTTTGGGACCCACATCGCTACTTTTTCCTCATGCCCACAGTCTACAGTTATAGCAGCAGGTGCACTGAGGAAAACAAATCTTTTACTGGCACTACAGCAAACTAACTACAGTACCCTCCAGTCTTGCAGATTTGATTGCTTTGCCTGTCTCTGCCTGTTCCAGGAGCAAACAGTCCATCTTTTTTAAATGAGAGGAGCAGCAGCTCAACTTGGATTGCCAGGCCCTGTAGTCCAACACTTAGGAACTCTCCACCAGTTGCTTTTTGGGGAAAAAAAAACATCAACATCTTGTAGGATTTAAGCATTCATCAATTGTTTTTCAAGAATTTACGAGTTTTGACCAATTTCAGTGCTGGTTGGTGTCACTAACAATGGAAAGATACCATGCATGCTAGACAGGAATGTGTTTGTGTGGGTGTCTATGTGTGTACAGACTCTCCCAGGGTGATCAATGTGACTCAGGGGGTCCCATGCATCACTGTCAGTGGCAGGCTGCTGTCTGTCGGTGGCAGGGTGGGGAAAAGTCAAACGGCTTCTCTAATGGCCAGGGCCATTAACGGTCAGGCAAACAAGCATGATCCCCACCATTAAACCTGCCTCATGCTCATTAATGAGTTTTTCTTTTATCAATAGATAATTGATGTTTGCCTTTCATCGCCGCTCTGACAAAACAGGTGAAGAAAGGGAAGTCGGCGGAGAGGGTTAAGGGAGAAAGGAGCAGGCAAGAGTAGGCTGAATAAGTCGGACATGCGTCCTGTTAATGCATGAGGGAGACAAAGTCATTCGGCATCGTTACCTGCTAGTCCTTTTGAGTCTTTTCCCATTATTTCTCTTATTATATTCTGGCGTCACTTGCCTTTCATGGAACAAACTTCACCATATGCATCACAAGGGAATTGTTGAGATAATGGAGACCAAGAAACAGAAACTGATATGAGAACTTCACTGTTGTTTTAACTTTAACTAGCTGCGAACAGGCCCGTACATGGACAACTGTGAACCACTGTGAGACCTATTTGTTTTGTTTATACTTAATTGTGGAGTCCGCCTGGAAGACATGTTCCACACATGGACAGCAGACCGCCTTCTGTAGCAGCCGCATGGACAAGTTCAGTCACAACAAACTGGGGGTGCACAGATGACCGCAGAGACTCTATGCATACATCTTCTGATTTCTGTCACACAGACTAACAGAACCTCACACACTCACAGAAGCAGAGAGTATAATAGTCGCTTGAGAGTTGACATGCCAACACAAGGTACATTAGCCCATTTAAGATGCCACAGTCATGGATCAAATTTGAATTTTTGAAGTTGGGGACATTGAGGTCAATTTCTGCATGATGTTTTATTCATAGATTTTATACCAATTATACAAATATAATCTTTGTCAAACATTACACATGTTTTTTCATCCACTGGATTCTAATTGTAATTCAACTGCCAATGAGGCTAGATGGTCTAGACTACACAGAATTTGTTCTTTAATGAGCAAACTCAGGAACCTTTGTTGCATCTGACACTTAAAATAACCCTTTCAATCAGTTCTCAGGGATCTCTGCAATTGTTGGGGACCATCATCTGTCCGTCTTATCCCAGAAAAGACAGAAGAAATTATTCAAGCTTTAATTATTCAAGTCTACAGTCTAAGCATTGAGGAAGAAGTACAAGCGAAAGAGTTAAACAGGGAGACCAGTCTTTCAAAAGAGAGCTTTGAAAGACTTATGAAGCCTTCACAGAAAATGAGTTCGAGCAAAGATGGAGAGAGAGAAAAAGCAGAGGTCAATACTGAGTCGATCGGAGCAGAGGCTGGTATTGTCCTCTACAAATGACCTACAGCACTACAGACTACCAAACTAAAGCAATGAATTATGGAGAGATCTCCTGCTGGGGGGGTGGGGGGGTTTAAGGCGGCGCTGGGCATTTTAAGTGGACCATTGTCAAAACAAATTCATCCCATTGCTAGTGACATACAATCTGACACAACTGAATGACTCTGCATCCTTTTATTGTCTGGTAGCCGTTTTCTGAGAGGTACAGACAGTTGGAGAACTATCCATTAAAGTCAATGAGCTAGTGACAGTGTTGTAGTCGAGACCACGTCAATACCGAGACCAGGTTCCTTAGAGACCGAGTCAAGACCAAGACTGCGGCATGTAGCATTTATGTCATTGAACATAATTTTGCATACATTAGCTACACAGCTTTATGTGGCCTTTCTCCTAATTTTTTATCACAAGCAAAAACAGAATTTAGCGAGAATTTCTTCACTTTCTTGGACTTTGTGTGAAGGGGGGCATGGAAAGGTGACAGCCAGGAACAGTAACAAAAATTTCAAATTAGAAATGAGTCAAGTTATTGATTCAATTTGAAGCAGGAAGTAATGATGTTAACAAATAAATGAGACAATACACAGACAGTTTAGTGATATCCCAAAACTTGTGGCCCAACCTTGAGACCAAAACTGATCTCGAGTGCTTAAAACACTAGCTTTTGAATTTAACTCCAAGATTAAAACTTGCCATATTGCCCGCATTGATCTGCCACAGCTGCAAGAGAGAGAACACATGAGCAAGGTCATGCTGAATCGTGTAAAAACAAATGGACTGCGGGCCTTTGTGATGCTCACTGACCTTTGTGATCTTAGTTTTCTGTCATTTTTTCCCCCCCAAAGCCACAACATGTACAACAATTGGACACCACAGAGGTTTGACAAGTCCCAACACAGTGAAAGGGTCAGTGACATCGAGTAATGCAAGACCTGTGGCGATGTAATGACCGACAAGATTTAACATCAGTCAGTCCCTCTCTCTATCTACCCAAATGGATCAATAGTGTTGTGAGGAATCTTGATCCCTCAACTAATACACCGTGCTTCCTAAGGCCTCCCATTTGATTCCATTACCCCAATAATCCTCTGATCTCCCATTAAATCAACAATATTTATATGTGTATCCAGGGTTAAAGAGGTTTGATGGGAGAAGGGGTACAAAGCACATATCATAAAATCTCCTGTATCTGGGAAGGTCTGAAGACCAAAATGAAAAACTGCAAGAGTCAGCAAACCTAATCATGCTAAACCTGTAGTTAAATTAGTTTATGGATCCTTTGGTATCCAGATGAAAGAAAAGCTCAGCCCTCACACAGCACCACAGTTAGCTGAGCAAGAGAAAGGCCCTCCATTGGGCCTTAACAGCCTGGTTATTAAAATCAATAACAGCAATAACTACAATCCATCTCATTTTTAAGAGAGGAGCGACATGGCACGCCGGTCGATGAATATTGAGCTACATTTGTAATATTACTAATATCGTATAATTCCCCTTAACTGGGTGGTATGAGGGTGCAGGTGGGAAAACACAAATTGAACTGGGCTGTAAGTCATTGAATGGCTGTTAAAAACAAATGTCACACGGCTCCGTGAAAGTTATTACTTTGAAACAGTTTCCATTTTTTTTTGTCAACACCACCCCTGCTTCTACAGATCTAAATGGAAACAAAGCGGTAGGAAACTCAAAATTAATTGTAGCCCTTGAAACATTAGAATGGACATTGTAATTTGATTTTTAAGCATTTTTCACTTGGTTCCCAGAGGTACACTGTGTTCTGGGTTGAGACACCCAGCTTCTCGAGGCCCCGGGGTATTGGAAAGCAATGAGAGGTAAGAGTCCAAATCTTCAAATCGCTGCCTGAAGCTGTGAATGCTTGGTGGGAGCAGTCAAGCCACATTGAGCACATTTAGGGGGTGGTCAAAATGATTGGAGAGGGCATTAAGCCACATTACCTCTCAAAATGACAGTGTTGCTTTCCCGCAGATCCATTTACACATATACCTTGGAGTACATAACCAATAAAGCCTGGCTATTATTTTGCAATCACTGAGCAGTACAGCAGCGACGAAAACATAGAGAAAGAGGAAGTAACAATGACATGTTTTTACTACCAATTTTGAGCACTGCTCCATTTGAAGAGCGGATATTCTCCTGTAACAAGGAGAACGCAAGTAAGATGTCTTTAGATTGTCTTCAAATGGCTCATATCATACACAATACAGTGTGGTAGGGTAATCTGCGGGTGACCATTTTACTATCATATGTCTAAATATAATTTATTGTATTTTATTCGCTTAACCATTAAAAGTGCAGAACAATGGTCATCATCTAAAAATTTGCAATGCTGGATTTCGTAAACACGTCACAATGAGACAAAAATATTCTTCTCAACTGGCTCTGCTGGACATTTCTGCCTGTTTAAAGGAAGTTTAAGACTTTTTAAGACCATTGTGAATGCAGTTTAAGATGTTAACTAATGTCTCCCTGAAATCTGCAAATTTAAATATGTTAAAAATCTATTCCACTCTTGAAGGTCATTAGTGGTTATTGGTTCCATGTTGGTTTCATTTTGTAGTCCTTTCACATTTTTCCCCAAAACAAATTAAGCGAGGTACTAAAGTTAATTCAGCTTTAGAGAACTAATGCAACTTCATAATCCAATCAGTCCAATTTTTGTGTCAAAACTGTATTTAAGACATTTTAAAATTCAAATTGCTGCAGTTCAGACCGTTTAAGACATGTTTAAGACCCACAGATACTCTGTATATAAATACAACTGAGTTGAAAAATAGCCTCTATGGACCGGGATTTTTTGGCATGATGTAGTATACGAGGTGAATGAGTCATCAACAACAATCCTCCAGAAAAATCCTGCTTACTATTCGCAACTAAATGGGGCTTATGTCTGTTCAGGTGGCAATCTGTGAGGCAGGAGTCTGTACCTTTGTACTTTGTCAAAACTCTCTGCAGTGACATCCACCATAAAAGCAGGTGTTTCTTCATTCATGCTCCACTTGCCACGGCTTTATGAATCAATTTAAGATTTCATAATGGAATTTTAAATATTTACGATTCTGTGGCTTTAATGCGAAAAACTAAGTTGGTATGCCATAGATAGACCTATGTAGGGAAAACAGTGAGGCTGGACATTTCAGAGCACTGACAGCTGTAGCTGATGAGGGCATTACAGAACTCTTAGAGAGGAGCTGGACAAAACCCAGCTGAAGTCTTATCAAAGACAGGGGAATGAATAGTTAGGACTGACTGAAAACACTAAAACAATTTTTTTTTTTTTTTTGTTCCATTCAAAAAGAAAATGCTCCCAGTGGAGGAGCTGGGCACAAGACTCCAAATTAGGCACAGACATAGACAGGAACTGCGATGTGGCTCAATTCATTATTCACTACTGGCTTACAGTATCTGCTCGAATTTCAACTCACTGCAAGAGATATTTCATTAACGAGTAACACATAAAGACAAGGATTCTGTCTATGGAGAAATAATTGTGTGTTAAAAAAAAACACTCATAGCACTGTGAAAATCATTTCTACACCTACTGGCATTGAGGCAATGTTATTTGGACTTCAATGACCTCGGGGGGGAAAAGATGGCGGGTGAAAGCGAGATGGGGCGCGGGACAATCATGGCCAGGCCATCATCATTTGTCTCCACCTCCTTTTCTATCCTCTTTCACCAGTTGACACGGCAAATGGCATAGCCAGCCTGTGTCACTCAAAAAGCCATTTCTGTCCTCCCAGACCCAGCCCGTGCTGACAGAGTGAGAGAGTGAGGAGAGAGAGAGAGAGAAAAAAAACGGGAGCAAAAGAGCCGACAGAGGCATTTTTCAACATGGCTTTTTGTCAATTTCTGTGTGCTTGTCAAAATGAGAGGCAGCGCCCGGTTGCTAGGCTGGTTGGAGAGTTGTTAGGCAGGGGTTGAAGTTTGAGTGTGGGAAAAGTGGCAGAGACGAACCACTGAAGAGGTGCTCCACGTTGCTATAAACTAGTGGGTACAGCAAAGCGTCGTCATTGCAGTCTGGAAGCTTACAGGTAGACAAAAAGACATTCTGACTTCATCTACCTGCTCTAATTCTAGTATCACATGCAGTTTCCAAGGGGATGGTGTAAAAGAACAGACCCACGAGTCTTGAAGAATATGTCTTCTGGTTTTAAGTGGAAAATTATGTACAAGCCACTTGTGACTGCTAAAAGAGCATATTAGAGCCAGTTAAAATGAATCTTTCATGCCAACAGGTAGTCAGAGATCATATAATAGGAAATGATGGTCTGACACCAGTCGGCAGCATACAAGAAAAAACCTAGAGACAAATCATCCTATAATCATTCTTCAATTTTGGCAATCCAATTCAACCTCTCTGCACGTTCAATCACATAAATGGCCACTGACGATCAACAAATGAGATCTGGGATTGGAGATGGGTGGGGTGTGAGCGGGAGAGGAGAGGGGAGACCGATTGAATCAAGTTGTGCCTACTTAAGAGCGACTCAGTTAGTCTGCTGCTGGACTGCAAATGGCAATTCATTGGAAAATATGATTGCCCTCTATTTTCTTTCTTTGACTGCAGCACGTTTTGACCAGTCTGACAATACCAGCACCTGCACGTGGTAGTTAATCTAATCATTGTGGTGTCGAATAAATGGGATTACAGCCACCTTGCACTTGTACTTGGTTAGTTACCACGAGACAGACCTCTATTATAGGTTTGAGGAATTGAAGATTAGGTGGGTGGCTGTTATCATCTCGTGCAAGTAATTTCTCTCAGCTTGACCAAGTGCATTTAGACACGGTAAGAATTTGGGCCACAGTCAAAGAGGCATGGATACTTGGACAATGACACACTGGTTAATGCAGTCCGGACCTTTAAAATTAAGAAGGGTTTTCTTTTTTTTTTTTGACTGCTGCTTTAACTGCATTTTGGATTATGGCATCCTAAATACTATGACTGCACTTTTGAACTACTACAAGTATCAGAAATTTTTCTGTGTTGCATATATGTGCCTTCTTGAATCAACAATGTCGCTGGGATGTGCCTGTTTCAGGCTAGGAGAGTGATCGCATTGAGGTGGAAAAATATGGACAGCCTTACACCAAAAATGCAGTTATGTGCTACTCTGGAGAAGTTAAGCTATGTGGTCAGAGGAAAGTGATAAGGCTATATTTATTTTATTTATTTTTTGCATACAATTTCATTAAAAATATATATATCATTTTTTGACATAACATTAATATTTGTCTTTTTCTTTTCCTTTTCTATCACTCTCTTTTTCCCTGAATATCTGATATTGAGGGTGTGGGGAGTGGGGTGTTTAAAATGTATAGTATACATGGCTGTATGTTCCTCCAATGGCAAAAACTAATACATATAATATTAAAAGAACAATGTTCTTGGAAAGGCCAGTTTTCTTCCGTCATTTACTGTAAATAATTGAAGTTTCAAATGTGACAACCTCAGTTTGTTATCACTTTTCTCTGTGACTTTGTTCCAATCATCGCTTTCCTCTGTTTTTCTTCTGCCATTTGGGGAGGAAATGGGGGGAAAAAAAAAAAAAAAAATCAGTGTCAAAAACAAGACTGGGCTTCCAAACACCTCCATAATGAGGAGACAAGGGAGAGAAATGGGGCTAACATTTGTGGAATGAAATTGAGAGCAAGTGAGAGAGAGAGAAGAGAGAAGTGCAAGTAGAAAAGTGAGGGATGGGAGGAGGAAGACAGAGAAAACTTATAAGAGGCCACAAATGACGAAAGAGTGTTGAAGGCGCAAGTTTGTTTTTTTTTTTCCTTCCCCCATTCCTCCTCCTCTTTCTGCCCCACAAGACTACGGAAACGCAGATGCTGCTAATCAGCACTACCTCAGAGAGGACATGCTCCGACTAGAGAATCAGCACAGGGAGAGATGGAGGATGCAGGACGAGCAATGAAAGAACTGAAGTTTCATTTAGCTATTCATTCATCAAACGGCAAGCCTGAGCTGCATGACCTAAAACAGAGATATATATCAAGATATAAATCAAATTTCAGACTAACAATGTATATTATGGTATTTAAGAGTCTATGCAAATGAAATTCAGAGTTTTTCCTTCTAAACACACTATACATGTTAGAAAATAGTTGCTGAAAACACGTGAAAAGACTGAACTATGTTGTACTGAATTGTGGAGTTAGACCATGAAATTGTTCATGATTTCTCTGTTTAGGGTTTTTGGGCGGACCGCGAACATGGAACGATGACACACTGGAGCTGTGCGCCCCTAAAACTATACAAGGCCAGCAAACCAACTCACAAGCGACACTGCCCCCCACCCCTACCAACAGTCAGTTAAGAAAAATACCTTCAGCAACTCTCTTACTAGAAATCAGCCGGCAGTTACTGCTCACTTCAGTTCCAACAGTCCGACGCTGAAGAAAAAAAAAATCTAATTGCAGGCCGAAAGGAGCAAGTTGATAGGTCATCGTCTGATGGTTCTGATGGCTCAAACATGCCTTCACAAGCCCAATAAAGCTGCTAGAGGGAGCATCTATCTTTCAAGTAGTAGTGGTGCTCATTTTTTTCATGATTTTGAGGCCTCATGTTATATTACACCACATGGCTGGGTGGTTAAAAACCCGCTTCGGTGGTGTGACAAACTCAAAACACATTTATTTTTGGTTTACACAGACTTTCAGTTTTCCCACAATCAGCATGATTTAAATCCAACTCCACAACAGAAGCTGCAATAAAAGAACAAACGTCTGAATGTGATTCAAAATATTTCAAGTTAAAAAAAAGAAAGCTTTACACTGCATCGAATGCGTTCCTTCCACAGCTGGGTTCTCTTAGCATGAGGAGAGTGATGAGTCAATCATGAATCAATCACTACTGTCTGTGCTGTGGGTTTTTTTCCTCCTTTTTTTTCTTTTTACAGCATCTCTAAAGTTAAGGGTTTGTGTCATAGCTGCAGCACATTTGTCACAGTTCCTTTTAGTCATGAACAACCCATGTATGACTGTGAAGCATGTTCATCAAGTCATCATAAGAGCCCAGTACAATAAGCAGGAAGGTTGAGTCATTCGTAAGGACACATGAACAAAAGGGCATCAAACATGTCCTTAAACCAAGTGATGTCAATAAACATCATCAGTGTGGCTATAACAGCTTAATCAACACCGCTTCTGTTGCATAAAATTCAGGTAAAAACTTTCTAAGGCTACTGTGGTCACCATCTTTGGCCCTATCACTATGGTTACAAGGGCTCTCGTCCATCGCATCAGCCTGGAAGATTTTCTTTTTTATATCTGATCTTCCAAAGCCAGTGGTGAAGCTTGTCACGCACTTGTACATGCATATGACTGAGCACAAATGTGTAAAACACTTAGCACACTTAGACTGTATCAGATAAAATCTCTTTGACAGACACACAGTCACAGCAGAATACAAGCAGAATGTGATCATGTACTTGATACATTTGGCGGGGAATGCACTATTTCCTGCAGGAGGGCTTTTAACACCACCAGGTGTGCGATATGACAATTGTGCTTCCAAATAGGATGGATAACAGTCACTTCAAAAACAGGCAGCGGCGCACACACACTCTCCAAATGCAATTTCAACAATGTGGCCACAGGCAAAAGCAGACGCCCCACCACTGTATCATGGAGTTACAGGCTACAACAACCTTGTGGCCAACTTGACACTCATGCTGCCCAGACTTACTGCCTGAATACCCAATGGGGCACCTTTTAAGAAGGCAAACCCTGTGCCCAGAGGCTGTTGTCTTGTGATATTTCTGCTGGATGAATAAGTGGAGAGCGAAATTGTTTCCTCAAAAGAAAATCCAAAATTCGAGGCAAATCTGTCTCAGTGGTTTCATCAATTTTCAGTCATTTATTGCTGTGCAGAGCTGTGCCACTAACAAATGGAAGGCAGAACAGTGATAGGCGACAAGCAAAACAAATGGCAGCCCTTGAAGAAGAGGGTCTAGACAGTTAAGTCAGCAAAGTCATTGCCAGACAAAACGTGCATATTAAAATGCATACACAGGCACTCTAGCAGTGTTTAGCTACAAAACAATCTGAATGAACTTGCAGCACATCTGACTCAACACTTTGGGGACAGTAGAGAGTGGAGCAAAACTTCAAATACCTCTTTCAATCTGAACAACTGTGTGCAATCACCACGTGTTCAATTCAATTATTACTACCCCGGTTAACACTTTATTTGAAAGGGTGTGAAAAAGACTGTTATTAAGCTGTCATAGTCATGTCTAGGTCAGTTTGATGACAGAGTACAGTAGCAAGGTAATTCTCCTTACAGTTACCTAATGGACGGACAGCAGTTAGTGAGTTTACATGTTGCTAAAGTAGACTAACTGATGTCTGCTGTCATCAGTAGCTGGTATTAGCTAGTTAGCTGTGTTAGCTGTGGAGCTAGCCGCCCTATTAGCTGACTCAACCCCAGGGTGCCAGAAGCCAAACCTGGCAAGAAAACAACATTGGTACTGTATTCCCTGTCATCAAACTGGCCAAGGATTGGTGAAGTGGTGAACCTTATCCCATCCTTGCTTGTGTATGACAAGCATACCTATCATAGAAATCAATTAAGCTGATGTGGTAAAATTCATCGTCTTTGTACGGTTTTTAATTTAGTGTATGTCAAAAAAGAGTAGCAAATTATGACTGTTTTATTTGTTTTACAGTGTCCCAACTTTTTTTTTTAAATAGGGGGAATAGGGCTTGAAAAATCATATAATCATATAAGTGCTACAGAGGCAAAAACTTACAAATTGTTACTTGCTACATATCTAAATACCAAGAGTGATGTTTTATTACAATGAATGCCATTTGTCATTTGGCAAAATAACCTCTCAACACCATCACTAAATTTGGTACCATCGCTTTTTGTTATTGTCAATCACTTGAAATGAAAAAAAAACAGGGAAAATAAGCCACTGAAATACAGCAATAGCTTTCAAGTCAAAATTAGAATTTTCAGCTGGCTGTCAAACAATGAGTGGCAGGAAAATGAAAGTGAAATCAATGTCTGCCTTGGGAAATTACCACTGTTCATCCATGTGTCAAGCCAGTCCTATGTGTGGGGTGAGGGGTTATTATGGAAAAAAATAACTGGGCCACACACCAATAAACACAACTAGAGTGCAAGTGACCTAGACTGATGCCATCAGTGAGAGAAGCGACAGAGAGCACCAGCCGGAGGACTAGTAGGGAGTGGCAGCATGGATCTATAATGTATCTACCAGCAAACGGCGCAGAATAACGAGGAACAAAAGCTTAAGAGACATAATGAAGATAAAACATTTGGGATGCACTTAGCTACTAAATGTATAGATGACAGCTTTTAATGTGTTGTCACAATGCAATTGAATTTCTCTGTGTATGTTTAAAAAGTTAAAGAGCCCTGAAAGAGCCATGAAGAACAGATTCACACTTCATTTAGCCCAATCCCTTGATACCATGTAAAATTTAAACATTTCATGGCATTATAAAACCACATAAGTTTATCTGAGTATGAACACATGTGGCTGAGTGTGCACTTCCAGATACTGGGCTGAGAGCAGAAACAATTTTACACCGGGGATAGTGTATGACTGTTACGATTCCATCTCATGGACAATCTGCTGCTAAAAGATTTATTCTCTTGCACAAATACAAAAAAAATGGCATTTATATTCAGGCACTTAAAATCCTCCCATCTGAAGAACTGAAGTGTAAATGTGTTTTTATAATAGAATTGCATTTGCCTGCACGTGTCAGCACACTAGTGGGAACAGAGTATCAAAACTGCAGCAGATTGACTTTTTTTTTTGCGTTCGGCTCAGCAAAAGTAAGCAAAAAGTGCTAGCTCCAAAACAAATCACGCCTGTTCCATGCTGTGCGGATGTGCCACTAACCATTACGTAGTCGTCATCAGATTCAAATACAATTTATGTAAGGCCACCACACATGCATCAAGACACAGGCAATCTCATGTCAGCCGGATGTCTACCCTCTACCAGTCACTAATTTCCTTTCCTACCTCTGCTCAGGGCAGGCCAACCATACCAGTTTTAATCCCCAAAGCTATGTAGAAGTGCTAACATGCGAAAAGGGATTAAAGGCAAAATAAGGCTGTGTGTGCATGTGTGTCTCAGATATGCCTGCATTAGCAAGATTTCATACAACAGCTAGATATAAAATAAAAAGGACTTCAATATAGAGGGCTAAAGGCTTTTGGTCATGTTTGTTTTATTCATTCCAATTCCAATGTTTCCAATTATGTATTTTTAATTTTCTTACACTACTTAAAGGGACAGTTCACCCCAAACTCAAAAATATATATGAAACATACATATACATGTAGTGCTACTTATGCAGCTAGATTGTTTTGGTGGAATTTGCTGAGTTATGGAGCTATCAGCAGTAGAGATGTCCTCCGTCTCTGATTTAAAGAAAAAAAATTTCAATATGCTCATCCCAGAGCAGTTTCATGTAGGAACTATTTTCTTTCTATGGCAGAATCTACCGGAACTACTTTCTTTCTGCAGTAGAATCTACTGGTCTGCTAGAAAAAACTACTTTCATTCTAGTAGAGAGTAGATTCAGTGGTAGTTCCAGTAAATTTTACTGTAGAAAAAAAAGGTAGTTCTTACATAACATTGTTCACAATAGCTTCTGTGGATTATCTTGATTAAATGGGTCATGATTTCTTGAGAGACAATTCTGATATCTCTTTCTTCTTCAAAGTTTAGCAACTCACACCAAAATAAAGAAAAAATATGTACTTTTGATCTCGGTGTGAATTGTCCATTTAATATTCAGTTCTTGTCTGAGAATTATTAACCACACATACACAGGCAAAGAGAGTGAAAATTACTCTCAGGTCTTTTTTAACAAGTTTATGATGTGTACAGCACTGGGGCCACGCCTCCCTTCCCTGACACCACTATTCCCCCCCGTGTGCGGTCACCCACACAAACACATGTTGCCATGCGTAGTGGTACTTTGGAGAACTCAATCGACATCCTACCCTCAGCTCTCCTTAGTGACTGTAAGCGGACTGTGTGGGAGGACTGGCTCAGATAGAATGGACTGCTGTGTTATTGACTTCAATTTAGAAAGTGCTGCCCGCTGCTTTTCCCCCCCCTTCCTTTCAAAGCCAGGACCCCGTTGGCCCCCAGCCGCAGCCTACCTCCGGGGGATATCCCTGATTGCACTGCTACAGAAAACACATTTAAGCAAGGTCGCAGGGTCTGGAGTTAAGGAGGGGGGGTGGAATACCTTCTCCTTCGACCCATATTCCACTTCCATCTTCCCTTGCTCTTTCCTTTATCCCATATGTGTGCGTTTCCTCACATTACCTCCATCCTCGAGTCAAAGTCATTTAGCAATAATGTCAATGTCCACTCAGGTGTCGGTTTCTCAACCTCCAGTCCTCCCTATCCTGCATTGTATCCTACCTGCTTGGGTGGACAGCTGCTGAAGTGCTGTATTGTTGGAAGCTGC
The DNA here is from genome assembly GCA_027495735.1 of Lutjanus campechanus. Lineage (NCBI taxonomy): Eukaryota > Metazoa > Chordata > Actinopteri > Lutjaniformes > Lutjanidae > Lutjanus > Lutjanus campechanus. Next base: position 35,361 of record JAJHUR010090870.1, read on the forward strand.
AGGTACGCGGCACCAAACATCTGACGCTGTGCTGGCTGCGCTCATAGATTAGACACACTTAGCTTGGCTTCTCAAATCCCCAGTATGGGAAAAAAAATGGAGGCAGAGAGACAGCGGATATTACACAGGAAAAATAACTGGCTGGGAGGTGAGTAGTTGCATTAGAGAATAGACACACAAAATGCATCTCCTGTACACTCACACACAAACTCCTACACCTTCTCTGCAGCATATTCAAACTGAATATTAGTTCATGTTACAACGATGACCCCCCATACCACCTTAAAGTGGACTTGTGTCATTACTATGCTCACGCTGGGGAGCAGACGGTTCACTTGACCATAGATAAGGTAGATAGGCAACTATCAGTAATGAAATTCAACTTGGAAGCGTATTAGAAAAACGCTCTGTTGGAAAGTCATTGGAAAGCAGTTTGCAATATTGCGTGGTGTCTGTATTAAGATATCTGGCACGAGGCAAAATACTCAATATGATAGACGAATAGGCTTACAAACATGGAAGTGGAAAACAAAGATTATTGGCATGCACACACACAATTTTCTATCTGCTGGACGGCGCCGCCGTAATCTGGGCGTGGCCAGGTGGATTTGAAAAGATGAAAAGCTGTTTCATTCTTTTCTTCCATCCCTGGGTCTGTGCAGTAACAGGCCTCAGTAGGACTAATCCTCCCCTACATGAAGCTTGATGGAGATTCTAGGATTAACGTTTTCACAGAAATAACACTGTAAAGACGGTAATTGTCGCTGTGATTTTAGGGAGAGGAGGGTATTTGAAGGTCAGGGCATCATAGTGGGCAGGAAAACAAAGGCGGCCCCTTTGAGTATAACAAAGTTTCTGGGTGGAATTTAAGTCAGTTCGCCACCCTGGAGATGTAAGGTGGTTCACTACAGTCAACAAGCAGAGATTCTATATCAATATCTAGGGAGATTTCATCTCAGAGCATGTTCACACCAACCTTTTTTAGCCTGATTTAACTGAAGTCTGGAGCGTTTACTCTCTTCGGTTCATTGTGGTTGGTGTGAATGCCTGACTTGAACCCTAGTCTGGACCAAACAACCGCCCACTGGTCTGCCTCAAAGGGTGGTTGCAGACCATATGCCCAAACCAGTCGTGCCAAAGATCGCCAGCGTCTCCCCAACTAACAAGAGTGTGTTGCGGCGCTCAACATTTACATTTTTAAAAAGTCAGCTCTCAGTACTTTTGTATCTTCTAACTGAATCTCTGTGGTTTTGTATCTTTTTTGTACATTTAGGTAGCTGCTTTATTTTACTGTTTCATGTTTGCTTTCAGCTGGATGGGAAATGCATTAAGTAACTGCTGGTGAAAACCCAACATTTCCAAATTTTGCTGCTTCATAATAAAAGTGTTTGAATAACAAAATTATAAGGAAATCAGGTGTTAATTTGCCATTTTACAGCTGCTTAACTCAGGGTAAGCGTGTCCTCAGTTCAAGCACACACCTTCAAGCAGGTAACCCCGTTATAATGGAGATGCAAATCCCTGCCGTGCTAGACTGACATGCCAAGTCAAACAGAGTCAAGCCAAGTCAGCACATGTGTATGGAAACAGGACACAAAGATCTGGGTCGATTCACCACATGGGAGATGGTATGGTGGTTTAAGAAGGTCTATAAGTGGGGATTCCATTTCAGTATCTAGGGAGATTCCATTTTAGAGGCAAACTAAGAGCTTTTTGTAGTGCTACATGTTTGATCCAATTACCTCTCGCAGCAGACTTTTAATACTTGTCAGTATATAAATGCAACACAAAAACAAGCCAAAAGTATCAGCATCAAGGCAATACAAAACAAAGCATGTTAGTATGCACAATAAATCACTGTTTAGACTCCCGTTCTATCCTTTAAAAACAATTAAGTGAACTAAGCCCAATGTGGGACTAATGTCACATATAATATGTTGCAGAGTAAACAGCGCAGTAGTTAGGAATTTTGTTTTGACCAAGCCAAGGACATAAAGGCAAAAGACAGAGAGGGAGGGGTGGATCTGAATGAAGATGGCATCTTTGCTCCCATGGAGCTAAAAGTCTAGAAGATTTAGCTGCTCTCTCTCTCTGGTGAATTACTATGTTTTTACCTTCACATTGCTCAGAGAATGAGACATCCATTTCCTACGGCCTGGCAGTTGGCAAGGCAACATTGTGATGAACGCACATACAGGGATGCTCCATGAATCCTAATGAGGCCAGCTGACCAATGACGTGGCCAGGGCAAGACAAGGGGAGCATTAGCATACGATGACAGAAATATAAACGTATAAAGGCCATTATATATATATATATATATATATATATATATATATATATATATCTATCTTATATATATATATATAAACGGTCGGCACAATGACACACTGTTCTTAAGTAACAAGTAAAAATCACATTCTAAGAAATAAATGTGCCAGTAATTAGCAAATACAAATGTTAAAATGCTGAAAATTTAAGAAACCAAAGTAAAAAATACCCCTATTTTCTAAATATGCATGAAGCATCTCCTCCTATCTAGCAATCTTGGCTCATGCTGATTGGGTTAACAGTGCTAACCTACTTGTATCTTTCTTCTGCTTCCAGCTAACACGGCGCTAGGGCTAATCCCTGCTCTGGCAGCCAGTTTGAACACAGCTCAACATAATGAAGCCCATTAGTCTGGAGACAATGGCTGCTAGCGAAGCTCAAACACTGAATAACAGAGGATGAGAGAAAAAAAAACAGGAGTAAAAATGCTCATCTTTTGCTGTGTGCCTTCAGTTGCCATGACCTGATACTGCCCTCATTTGAGAGCACACACTCTGTCACACACACACACACAAAAAAAGCATATGCTGAATGAGCAAACACAATTAACTTGAGACTGGCCTGCAAATTGTAGACCAGAGGAACACTGTAGGAAGTATCAATTTAAACGAGGAAAGTGAGGGCAACACGACAGAGGGGAAAACCAGGGAAGAGAAAGCGATAGAAAAGCCCAGCAAGCAAACAGCCCAGCAAGAGCAAATGAGAAAAAAAACAGGAAACAAAAAAATGAGGGAGACAAAAAAAGAAAAGAGGACAAGAACAAATGCAGTGCAAGAAACAAAAAAATGCAAAAGACCCAGGGAGAAGTGGAGTGAGAGGCAAAGAAAGAAAGAAGCAAGGGGGGAAGGGACAAGTTCAGAGTAGGGAGAGGTTAAGAGAGGACAAACTAGAACTGCCGCCTCACGGTTGTGTGCCTTCGCCAACCAGTCAAGTTGCAGTTTAAATTCATGTCTGAACATACTCTGAAGTAATTATACGAAAATTAAGTGCATTATGTGTGTTATTTTGAAAGCGTATTACTATATTGACAGGATTCCAGTGAATAATTTCCAGTCAGAAACATGCCGTCTTCTCTATTTTTACAAAGGGGTGCAGATGGACAGATGAAGTTACAGTGCCTTGACCTATGACCTCCAAAATCTGAATGAAGTCCACGTGGGTGTTTGTGTCAAAATTGAAGAAATCCCATCAAGGTGTTACTGAGTTATCATGTTCACAAGAAACGGACTGACAACTCGAAACATAATTCCTCTGGCCACAGCTGTTGCTAGCATAGAAGCATAAAAAGACAATTAAAACGGGGGAAAAAGGGATCTTTGGAAAGCAATAATAACGAATTAAGTTATTGCCACAAAAGTCTAGACTAAAAACAAAACAGCTGATTATCTTTAAACCATGTTTATTACTTCTCTTGTTTTGCTAACCTAACCTGCCAGCCTAAGTTGCTCTAAATAAAGGTGCCTCTGAAATGTATTAAATCAAACTGTCACAGGATGGTCAGTGTAGGATAAAGCTGAAAATCTTATCAATATTAGTATGCTGTGTTGAGTGGAGGCCACACAAGGTGAGTGAAAGAAAACTAGCACTGAGTAGGTATCAGGATGAAACACAACAACACAGGCACAGGGAAGCCACTAATACAGCCTATTGCCTTTTATAATCTCTTGATAGGCTGGCATATGATTGGTGTGTGTGTCTGTGTGTATGTGTGCGAGCGTGTGTGTATGATGAGAAAAATGATAAACAGAAAAAATCCCTACCAAGCAGTTTAAGCCTTTACTGGGACACTGATAGCAGCGTGCGTGTCTGTCTGTCCGTGTGTGTGTGTGTTACACGTAATCTCTTGCCGAATTAATTCCTGGAAATTGAAATGAAAATGGGAAAAGGAAGTGACTAGTCGCAGGTCCTTTACCTCAAGGTCAGCATCACAGAGTTTGGGGTGTTTAAAGGACGGCAACATTGTGCCAAGGTGGGTACTGGTATGCAATCGGTTACTGGGACATTACTGGATACTTAGAGGACATGCTCGCTCACACACATACACGCACAAATGCATACAATTTGTAATAGCTCTCAAAGCACAAGACAAGCCCAAAAATAGTGTGCCTCTTGTCTCCTTGAGAAAATATCTCTCTGTCTCTCGCTTATAGCACACACAGAAAACCATATGTGAATTGCTGATGGGCCTATACGGTAAAACCTTGAAACTGGCGATGGCACAGGCAATGACATTATCATTAGATCTATCATTCGACTCTACATTCCTTAACTCCGATTGTCATTGCTGCTCTACCATACTGCAGGCCATTCACCCAAATGGAACTACTGACACGCACACACATGCAAACAGACACAGGCTGCTGACCTACATGTGACTGGCCGCAGCCCAGATTCGCTAGCATTCACCTCAGGGGATGAGTTCTGTAATGTTTGCATGTACCCGTTGAGCATGGCGACTCACTGGCGGACAAGCCACACCAAAGTAGGTCGTGCGTTACCCCCAAACTACACCCAGTGCCCTCCTGGCCTGGTGCAGGGGGTGGCTCTATAAAGCCTTGGGTGAAGCAGGGAGGGCAGGGGTCACGCAGCGGGAGCATTGGGCTGGCATGACCGCATGAAGGTCCCACAAATCTGACAGCTCATCAAGCCGTCATTGGTCGGCGAGTCCTGGAGGTAAGGCCTGACAACACTCTTCATGTCAAGAGGGTGTATGGATATACTGGCATGACCTGAACCTCGAAAAGACACTCCAAGTTAAACAGTTTAGCCAGGTTTGCCAATTCAGCATTGGCTTGAACCACTCGACTTGGAATGCAGGTACACTCCTGAAAGGCCACTAGGTTGGAAAAGGCTTTTCTGGTTCACTTCTTTGCCAATGTCAGGGATGCCATATGAGTCGCGGACACACACACAGACCCTGGACCTTGAGAAAACCTTGTCGTGATCACAGAGTTTGGCTGACCATCAAGCCATGTTTGCCATTCCAGGCCAGGATCAAACTATAACGCAAGGGGTTGACCACATTTGGTCAGTGGAGCATCACGGAGTTTGGCAGGCCATGACCCAGGCTCCATCAGCAGTGAGGAAGCAGAGTGTCCGCTGACAGACAAAAATAGAGTGGGAATAGAAAAGACAGGAAAAAAGAGAAATAAACAGGGTGAGGGCCAAAATGAGAGAGCCATCCTGGCAGCGATGGTCATGTTATGGGTCAACGGATGATTTTGGTTAGATAGTAGGTTGGGATGTACCGTGCTGGGTGGGTAAAACGCAACCTGAACTCATTCTGGGTCAGTTGCTCATCAAATGGTGGCACACCACACCTACAGAACAGTGCACAGGCACCATCTGACAGACAAACAAAGCTAACAGTGCCAGTGCGCACACTGTACTGCATCTGATTTTTGCTGTCAATAATCACACTGAGAACCACAAGCCTTCATTTGCAGCTCGCTTAACTAACAACAGATCAATGAAATGTTGATGTTGTTTTGAGCAGCACATTTGCCGCACACCCTGCATTCGTACTGTATTATAACTAGGCTTGTTTGAATATATGCCTGCATTATCTTTCTCTTGCTCGGAGAATGCAGTGAGGAGGATGCAGTAGTGCAGCACACCTTTGATATCACCCTCCACATGGCAGCGGTGCTAGGGAATCCCTGTGGAAAGGGAAGGAAATAGCCTCTTTCTTAACAAAGGAAAATCCCCCTATACTCCTGTGGCTGCCACCTCACTGTTACATGTGCTTCATTGAAGCCCATTCGTATTCAACTGCAGTGAAGTCAAGGAGAAAGTCTGTGTGTGTATGTGTGTGTATAATATAGGAGTTGGCTCTATACTCCTGTGCCGGTGGGAATAACGTACTGCGCTACAGGCAGTGTGACCTTTTCTAGCTGGCGTGCTTTCTCTCCTCCCTCTCTTCCTCTTTCACACGCTTACTCTCTAGCCCACAAACACACACACACCTAGCAGCACTGTCACAGCTAGCTTTACCAACCATCAATTACCCACACCGCTTCCTAGTTTAATGGACATGAGGCTTGTACAAATCATTGGAGATAGAGGGGTGATGGGACAGTAGGATGCGTTTCTTTTGCCTCTTCTCCTGCGGCAGGAAGGTAAAGCATGTCTTGTTTTCTCCTGTTCGCCTTCCTCACCATGACCTTTATGGTTGTGTGCCTCTTGAAGCGACAGTTTGTGCTCAAATTGAGGGTTAAGGCCTGCCTGTTTAGAGTGCTCTAACTACCTACAAAGGCATACATGATGGAGGGGAAATGGAGAGTGGAAAAAAGGCAAAAGGTGTAGACACAGCAAAAATATTGCTTTGTCTTTTGATTTTATATCATATATTGCACTTTTCAGTATTGAAATGAATAAAATCTTTCACTTTAACAACTCACTTCTTCCAAAATCAGACATTTCCTCTTACCTGTAGAGCAATTTATCCATCTGGATAGTTTTGGTAAAAGCTGCAAAGTTTTGGAGATATTGGCTGTGGAGATGTCTCTTGAATACAGTGTGACTAGAAGGCACTTGGCTTGTGGAGTTTAAAGTGCCAAAAAAAAATTACATTCAACAGCAATGTCTCTTCAGAAATCATGACCTGGTTACTCAAGATAATCCACAGACCTTGGCGTGAGCAGTTTTATGCTGGAACTACTTTCTTTCTATGGTAGAATCTACCAGAACTACTCTCTACTAAGAAAGAAGTTCCTACATTAAATTGCTTCCAACAAGGTATAACCCCGTCATGATTTTTGGAAGAGACACTGGTCTTCAAAGTATTTTATTGGTCGTTTGAGCACCACGAGCTGCCATTTAGTCCCATTATATTCAAGAGAAGGCAGCTATCTCTACAGCAGATGTCTCCAAAACTTGACAACTCACATCAAAGCTATCTAGACGAATAAACAGCACTACAAGTAAGAGGGAAAACACTCTCCCTTTAAATCCTAATCTCATATGTGGTATTAATAAAGTAACAATAATCAAATCCTTACAATCTTAACTTTTAGTTCCAGTGCACTGAGGCGAAAGCCCGAGCTTGGATATGGCTTAAATTGCATTTCATTTTTTAACAAATGAAAAAAACAAAAATTAAGAGGCGATTTAGGGACATACACAGTCAAAAGAATGGATGCAAATGTTAGCTTGAAGGAGATCGTATATAAAGAGATGGCCAGACAGAGATGAAGTAGAGTGACGGACGAAGAGTGAGCAGAGAAGGAAAGACAGCGAGGAGGGTGAGGGTGGAGTGGGTGGGTGGGTGGGGGGGGGAGTTAATGCACAAAACACACTGCATCAAACCAAAGCACTGCTCCGAGCAGGATGCGTCAGCAGTCCATTCATGTTCCTCTATTTTCCACTAAAGGACAAAACGAAAAAGAGTGAGGGAGCAAAAGGAGATAAAGTGAAAGAAAATCCGAGATAAAGAGACAAGGGGAAAAGAGAGGGCATCATGAGAGAAACAGTGTCCCATCTGCCTGCCTTTGCCACCACAGCAATGCTGGAAAGCTTTGTCAGACTCGTTGGAATGGCTGGATTATTGCTGGGGAGGAGGGGGTTAAAATCTGGTTGCTGTGGGGATGCCACTGTCCATCTCTGCCTTTTGCTTGGACAGCCTGTCTATTCCCCTAAGCCACACAAAGCCCCAGAAAGCCACCGAACAAGAGACTGTGAACATTAAAAAAGAGAGTGGAGGACAGCAGGAGCAAACTGGTTTTTGAAGAGGTAGATCTCTAAAAAGGTCTGAGTGCTTTGAGCTCACCCAACTACCTTAGGACACTGCAGAGAGAGCAGGAGGGAGGCAGGGAGAGGGAGAGGGAGAGGGAGAGAGAGAGAGAGATAGTGTGAGTGAGAGCGAAAGTGAGAGAGGAGAGGAGAGAGAGGGATCCAAGCCGGCGCACGCTCTCTCTTTTGCTGCTACAACGGATCCTTTCCACATCGACGCTACTGTTAACGTCACGCCTGTAAGCCGCGCGCTCGGCCAGCGCTTGCCTTCCCTGTCTTGCTCCTCTCCCCAGTCGGGCGCTGCATTAGCGAGGGGGTGCTGAACACCACGAGGAGAGGAGGGGAGAAAAAAAAAAGAACTGGAAAACAAGAAGAAAAAAGAAACAAGCCAGAGAGAGGAAGGAGAAACTGCGCACCACCCCTCCTCCCTCTAACCCACCTCGATCAACCCAGCTACAACACCCCCACTCCTCCCAGCACCCCCTTCCATCCCCCACCCCACTCCCTCTCTGAAGAAATTGACGGATTATTGGGAAGTGCAAGGGAGGCAGGCTGCAGCTGCTGCTGTGTGTGCTCGCTACTGCTGCTGTGTGCTTCGCAGGGATGGTGTGTGTGCGTTCTGCAATTGCTGCTGTCGCTGCCGCGGCTGCCGAGGCTGGAGCGTGTGGCTAGTTAAGAGGAGGAAGAAGCTAATGAAGGCAGTGTGTGTCGCCTAGCCTTTTCAACCCCCGCCGAGCATTCCTGAAGGAAAACAGGAGAAAAAAGAAAAAAAAAAAGAAAATTCAAGTGGACACGACGCCACATTGAGAGGGGGAGCAAGGGTAAGAGAGCGAGAGAGGGAGAAGGGCTGTCAAGACTGACCAACCGACCAACTGATTGACCACTAAAAAGTGAACAGAGGAATACAGAGAGGAGGGGGTCTGTTTTTTATCCCGGTTTGTCAACCACCCCTCCTGAGCATCGCAAACAAAAGGCAAAGAACATTGGAAAAGACTGTGGAATTTTCATTCAACCTGCTCCAATCCCACCCCCACCTACCTCCCTTATTTTTGTCCTTTCGGTCTTGGCTTTTGGTGCACAAAAAATTGTGCATGTGTGTTTGTGTGGTCGCCTGTGCTATGGAGACCTGGGTAAGGTGTCTAGCAGGGGGATCAACTGTCGGATTCCAAGGACAAGCAAGAGAAGAGGAGCCGACAGCAAGAAGCGAGGAAGGGAGCACTGCTGCTCTGGGAGCCTGACTGGATTCCTATCTGCAATCTTTTTTTTCCTTTTTCTTTTTTTCTGATCAACAAGGAAAGGGAGAAAAAACACTCACAAAGGGCCTTCGAACCTTTCTCTTTGGATGCGTGGATTTACAAAATAGCTCTGGTTAAGCTCTTTGGCATTGATACCTGTTTTGACAGAGCAAATATAAAAAAGGCTTTCTTTGCTGCTCTTGGGATATACATACATCTGATGTGAATACCACAGCTCTTTCTGGTTGCAAACAGGAGGGAAGCTATATATCTCAGTTCAAGGACCTGTAATAATAACTTGAGGTAGGTGTCTAGTGTTTCAACCCCTCTTTGCATCAATTTGTAACACCCTACCCTCCCTTCTGTCTTGTAATACGGTTTTTGGTTGCTTAATTTACCATCATGTCCTTCTCATACACACGTTTCAGAAAAGCCAGCCCTCTCTACCCTCCCCTCTCTTTCTGCCCCTGAGCACAGTTCATGGAAATAAAAGCTTAATTGAGGATAGGTCAAGTCCCTCTTGCCCCTTAGCAGGCACCTAAAACCCACGTTCTCCCCTTGTCCTCTTCAGTTCCCTTAACCTCTTTACTCTGGTCCCCTTAACACTACTACCAGCCAACCAGCTACTTTCCCTGTCCTCAAAGCCCCCAAACACCACCCCCAAACACCCCCAACCTCCCCCCCAGATGATGCTGAATTATGAACGTGCCACATCATGAGTCTCCTGGGGCGGGTAGCTGTGCATCGTGCCAGGAAAGCCGCCCTGCTCTGTGTAGTCTTCCTGATGGCGCGAGCGTGGAGCAGCGCCTCCCTGGCCTTGGCGGGGGCGGCGGTGTCTCAGGGACCCCAGGGCTGTCCACCGCAGTGTTCCTGCAGTAATCAGCAGGGGAAGGTGGTGTGCACCCGACGTGGCCTCACCCGTGTGCCCCCCGGCATTCCTGCCAACACGCGACACCTCAATCTAATGGAAAACGCCATCGAGGCGGTGCAGGCTGACTCCTTCCGGCACCTGCACCACCTTGAGGTGCTCCAGCTTGGGCGAAATGCCATACGGCAGATTGAGGTGGGCGCGTTTAATGGACTTACCAGCCTCAACACCCTGGAGCTGTTTGACAACCGGTTGACAGTGGTGCCCAGTGGGGCCTTTGAGTACCTGTCGAAACTAAGGGAACTGTGGCTGAGGAACAACCCTATTGAAAGTATCCCCTCCTACGCCTTCAACCGGGTACCCTCCCTCATGCGACTGGACCTGGGAGAGTTACGGAAACTGGAGTACATCTCAGAAGGAGCTTTTGAGGGCCTACAAAACCTCAAGTACCTCAACCTGGGCATGTGCAACATAAAGGGTGATATGCCAAACCTGAGTCCCCTCAAGGGCCTGGAGGAGTTGGAGATCTCGGAAAATCTCTTCCCAGAGATAAAGCCAGGTTCCTTCAAAGGCCTGCGCTCACTAAAAAAGCTATGGGTGATGAACTCACAAATCACAGTGATAGCACGAAATGCTTTTGACGACCTTTCTTCATTGGTGGAGCTCAATCTGGCCCATAACAATCTGAGCGCTGTGCCACATGATCTGTTCTCCCCGCTCAGGTACCTGGTGGAGCTCCATCTCCACCATAACCCTTGGAACTGTGGCTGTGATGCTGTATGGTTAGCACGCTGGCTAAGGGAGTACATCCCTACTAACTCAACTTGCTGTGGACGCTGTCACTCACCTGCCAGCATGAGAGGTCGACAGCTGGTTGAGGTGGACCGAGGCGAGGGCGCTGCAGTCCAGTGTTCTGCACCATTCATTGCTGATGCACCAAGGGACTTGAACATCTCAGCAGGACGAGTGGCTGAGCTTCGCTGTCGCACAGCCCCAATGTCTTCAGTGCGCTGGCTCCTACCCAATGGGACTATCCTGACACATGCCTCTAGTCACCCAAGAATATCAGTGCTCAATGATGGTACCCTGAACTTCTCCAATGTGCTAGCAGCAGACACAGGCACTTACATCTGCATGGTGTCCAATGCAGCTGGGAACTCCAATGCCTCGGCCTACCTCAATGTGAGTGCAGCTGAGCTCAACACATCCAACTTGAGTTACTTTACCACAGTGACTGTGGAGGTCTTGGGGCCAACCACTGAGATGCCCAAACCCAAAACCACCACAACCACAGCTGCTGCTGCAGGGGCTGGAGTAGCTGGAGGAGGAGGGGTAGGCATAGGGACAACAACTACAACTGCCTCTCCTTCCGTCTTTCAGCCAGTCTTCATCTCCACACCAACTGTGCTGCTGCAAAGCACTGACAGCCCACCAGGTGCAGCTAAGCCATCCGTGGCGCCTGGTCCCGCAGGTGCCACTGGCAAGCCAGGCAAGAGTGGCCCTAGCCTGGATGAAGTGATGAAGACCACTAAGATCATAATAGGCTGCTTTGTGGCGGTGACACTGCTGGCTGCTGTCATGCTCATCGCCTTCTACAAATTGAGAAAGCGCCACCAGCAGAGGAGCACAGTGGCAGCTGCCCGCACTGTGGAGATTATCCAGGTGGATGAGGAGGACCTTCCACCACCAGCGTCTGCAGCTCAAGAGACAGCTCTCACATTGCCTGAAATCCGGGACCATAACAGCATACACAAACTGGACTTTATTAGCCACAAAACTGACTACAGCTTTCACAAACCCAAGGCCGAATACAAACCACAGCCAGATTTCACCCTTCACAAACCGAAGGCTGAGTACACCACATATAAGCCAAATATGGACTTCAGTAGCCACAAATTCATCCCAGATTACAGCACTCACAAATCTACACCAGATTTTAGCCTTCATAGACCAAAGCCTGACTATAGCCCATTTAGACAGGACTACAGCACTCACAAACCTAAAGCAGAATACAGCCCATTCAAACCAGACTTTGGCACTCACCCAAAAACTAAATCAGACTACAGCCCCTTCAAGCCAGATTACAGCACTCATCCTAGGCAGAAAACCGACTTTAGCCCATTCAAACGAGATTACAGCACCCAACCAAAACCTAAACATGACTACAGCCCATTAAAGTCGGACTACAACACACAGCATAAACCTAAGGCTGAATACAGTCCATTCAAGCCAGACTTTGGCACTCATCCAAGACCCAAACCGGATTACAGCCCATTTAAGCCTGACTTCAGCACTCAGCCTAAACCCAAGCCAGACTACAGTGCCCAGAGATCTAAAGCTGACAGTACCTACAAACCCAAGGACCCTTACACCCCCCATAAGACTGCAACTGATTACAGCGCCTTCAAGACCGACTTCAGCCCACACAAAGCGGATTACAGCGCCTTCAAGTCTGACTTTAGTCCACACACTCAGAGACCTAAACTTGATTACAGTCCACACAAAATGGAATACAGCCCCCATAAGGTGGACTACAGCACTCTAAAGCCCAAATACAACACCTATAAACCAAGTGGCCATGGGGCTAAATGGACAGACAACAATGTTGGGAACTCTTTGCCTCGAACCTTGCCCAGCACCATCACAGCAATGGCTGAGCCCTTTGTCATAAAAACTCATACCAAGGAGAAGGTACAGGAGACTCAAATTTAAAAAGGCCCCCCCAAAAGGCTCCCACTCCTTTCCCTAGGTCCCTAGCTACCACCCACCCCCGTCCCCTTCGTCATTTCCCTCATAAAATCATGCAATAGAATGCACAACGAAAAAAGGACAGGAACTACTTTTTTGTACAGAGTGCAAACTTAAAAGACTGATGATTTCTTGTTGTACATGCTTATAAATAAATATATATATGGACAAATTGAAACTACCATGGGCTGGTGATAGAGAAACATATATTAAAAAGAAATTGAAACTATTTTCTAACTTGTAACTTCTATTTAAAACAATGAGTTGTTTAAGATGCTGTCTTGACTTTGACAAATGAGGGTAGTCTTGTTTTAAAAAAGGGGCATTCTGTGTGATTTTTACACCATGCTACAGAGAATGCAGTGATAAGAAAAAATATTTATACTGAGAAGACTTTCTTTAACAAAAACCGAAAAAGGTCAGTGTCGATCTTTACAGGTTTATCTTGTAAAAGCACCAAGAATTTGTACTGTGCCAAATGTTATAAAATGCAATAAAAAGGATTTTTGGAAGAAAAAAGGAAGTATTAGAGAGAGATGTTTTTTTCCCCTTTGCTTCTTCTCCTAGCGTATACTGTAACGATCAGCCAAATGCTTTAGACACTGCAGTAAGACGCTGCAGCTATACTTTAACCCTACGTGTGCTGAATGACTCAGGCAGAATGAATCACGGTGCAGAAGTGGATGGTGCTTTTTTAAAATCTCTCAACACCTCCTGTTATTTTCTTCTTTATATGTAATAGAACAGTTTGTTCAATTTTTCTTTTATACCACCAGTGAGTGTCATGGTGCTTTATCAAGGTGTGGCTGATCAAAAGCATGTATTTAATCCATGTTCTCAAGTTCTACAAATGCGTTAAGATGTTAAAAGATGAAGCAATGTTGTGTCCACAGACAAGTACAGCAGTGCTATCATAACATCTGATGTTAATTGAAGTGCTCATTACATAATGCTTTTCAATGATGCAAGCTGATTGTGTTACCTTGCTCATTTTCCACATTACAAACTGGTGTTATTAATCATGTAATGAGTGAAAAAGGTGATAAATTAAGGTGAAATACTGTTTAGGTGATAAGACTGTCTTGCACTTTGCCAAAAAATATAGATCCTCATTTCACTTTTCATTGCATTGCCAGCTGTTGTGCCTTCATCAATCAGTATGGGGGCTTTTTATGGTGACAAATGCATTTGGGTCTCGCTGTTAACGGTGCATTTTTCATCTTTGATAATTTCACCCCTCTCAATCATAATATAGCCTCACAGTTCACTGCCTAACAAAGAAAGATAACATACAACGTATGTAGTGGTTAGCAGACATGTATTAGACAGGTGAGAGTTTGTTTTTTGAAACCATATCGTGGTTACAGTGGTGAGATTGAAGAAAAAGCTATGCCGTTCTTTCTTGAATAACACTTTCTCTCCTCTCACTAAATGGGAGACAGCATCTCAAGCACCCTGGTTAATTTTAATGATTAAAGAGAAAGAAAGGTGATGTGAACTACGCTGGGAGCACATAACAGAATAGCACGTTTGCAGTGGGCAACATGTGGGTGATAGATGAGAAAAAGAATACTACAGAAGAACTTGAGGGGAGTGATTGAAAGGTGTGTGGAACATAATCATCACAGCTAACATGGATACTCCCTTCTCATTAACCTCTGTAAATCTGTACAATACTTAAGTAAACTAACATTAATCAAAAAATACACCCAGCCTCTGGACATGAATGACGTTTGAGCCACAGTCACAGGCCTGTGCAGGAAAACAAAGCTTTGGACTGGTACTGTAGTGGACAACACCAGTTTACTCAACCAGTGTGGTAAATGAAGATCTGGCAAAGAAAAGTACATGTGAGGGCCACGGTTTGCGTTTCAACATTTGAGACAGTGGAAGAGGAAGTAAAAAAAAAAGGTGGAATGCTTGAGTTGAAAGGAGAGAGCGAGGTTGACATGGCACACCACAAAAATAGTGTAGCAGTTTGCAGAGAGCTTGTGATATGTGTGTTTGTGAAAGTGACAGTCCAGCTTTGAGAAATTAAGAAGTGACAAAAAAAAGGGAGAATGTGAGATAGAGTAACAGATAGAGGTTAAAGAGGACAGCTGAAGAGGGAGAGCAAACTATTGTGCAAGGTTTTTTTTTTCCACATTTAGCTGTTTTAAATGATATCTTGTGCTTGGAGACACACCATATGTTGTAGAGTAAGACAGCATTTGTTGTAAATGTATAATTCAAATGTCCTCAAACATTGTGCTACATTATAAGACTGGGGTGGGTATGATGGTCCCAATGAGAAAAGAGTACTTTTGAAGCAAAAACATGAATGGCAAAATTGTGCCGTGCAGCAGAAAGATATATCACAGGGAAAAATCATTTAATCAATTAAAAATGAACACATAAAAATTTCTTTATGAAAAACAAATTTATAGGCAGCACACTGGACCAAAGACATCTGGCATGTAAAGACAGTGAGGGCCAGAGAGACATATTAAGAGAAAAGTGAAACTTTTTCATCTATCCCTAAACTGCAATACAATAATCAGCATTTCTAGGGCCCAGATATAGGTGTGGTTACACACAAGTGCTCACGACTGCATCAGTGTCTTGTCATTATGCCAAAAAGAGAATTTTACCATCCTCTATCAACTGCCATCGAATTAGGGTAAAAATAACCTGCTGCAGTGTACCACGGCTGTCACAACTGGTCGCCTGGCCAAAAATCAGACATGATCAAATCAACTCTAACGCTCACCTTCCTCCCCTTCTTGCCATGTCTGTTGATGACTCAGCCTGCATTTTAAATACTGAGTGTTTTCTGCAGGTGCAAGAATGTCCTAGATAAATTAGACATGCAAGTCTGTCTGTGTTTGTCCATGTAAGCGTGTCTCTTGCCGCAACTATGTTTTCTGTTGTGTTAGGCTGCATCAAAACTGGAAATAAGGGGGATGGAAACCAGTAAGAGCACAGCAGAGCAGGAGAAGTAAAACATGGAAAAGGGAATGAAGGAAGCTTTACATCTAACATGCAACCCCGAAAGCCAAATGGTTGAGGCGTATACCACATAACTGCAGCATTCATGCCTCGATTCCTGCTGAGGACCTGTCTGCATCTCTACTATCAGCATTCCTATAAAGGCAATCTTTAAAAAAAAAAAAAAAAAAAAGAAAAAGGAAAACATTTCATCATACTGCACTGACCATTTGTCACTATGCTGACTCATACCCCAGACAGCATGCCTTTGTCTCCCACTCCTGTTCATTTGTAATTGTTATGATAACATAGCTAAGCAAGGTAGTGGTTTTCAAATTGTCTCTAATGTGAAGCAGGTGACGGAACTGTTCAAACAAGTGAAAACAAGTATGTTGTGTCTAAAAAGAGAGAGTAAATGGGTTAGATCTATTGTGAGCAGTTGTATGAACAGATGTAAGCAGTGTTACGCATTAAGCTGTGTTATGGAATTCTACCGTAAGCTTGGCCATACTTCCTCAGTATGGCGGGGCGTATGCTACATATATGTTGTGCTATACAGTCATTCACGAAGCTGCTTTGTGCTGTAAAAGACTCCCGTCATACTAATCGGTCAACATGGCTACAGGGTCATCAATCAGCCAATCAGCTAGCCAGCCAGTGAAGGGCCCGTCTCCATGGGAAACACTCCTTCCCTCCATTCCTTCCTCCTCTGCATCGTGTTTTTTTTTTCCCTGTCTGTCTGTGAGCTTCATTAGCAATCATGAAGCCATTTGAAAGAGGAAGCAAGGCAAGATGCACCTACTTACCCCACAGCTCAAAAGAGTCTGGGAAGGGAGGGATAGGAAAAAATAGAGGGGGATAGAAATTGAGTTGTGGGAAAGAAACTTGGGGAGGAAAGGAAGGCAGATTGTTGGAAAGAAGTTATTAGGGTGCAAGCAAAAGTAAAAAAAAAAATAAAATAAAAAGTTAGGGAGCAGTACTTGAAGCAAGCAGTAGACAGCAACGGAAAAAACAAGAGATACACAGAAATGTGGCAGGCCTGCAAAACATAGCCGATGGTACATAGAAGTGTTTCTAGGAGACCAAAAGAAAAAGATATGAGAAGTGAGAGGTGAAGGAGAAGCAAGAATCATGCTCACAATGAAAAGACAAGTAGAGAGAGAAGCCACAAACGGAGAGCATGAAAAAGAAACAGACAAAGGAAGTGAAAATTGATTAAAGTAAAACTAAAATGAGAGAAAAAGAAGAGCTAGAGTTACCAGAAGAGGGAAAGCAAAGCAGTGAGAGTGAGAGGAAGAGAGAGCAAAGGCGCTTAGGCGAGGAGTAAGCAGAGCAAATGTGATGCAAGAGTGCCAGCTACAGATGGAATGGGGGATATATAGCCTGGCCATCATGGCTCCTGTATGATTGGTGAATGGCCTGGACTGCACCACAAGGGGTGTGGTGGTGGTGGTGGTGGTGGTGGAGGGGACAGAATGTGATGTTGCCATCGCACAGTGCAGCAGATAAGAAGTGCTGATACCAATAATGGACTGGACCACTGGGGGTGCTTGAGGAAGGGAGACCGGTGAATATGAAGGCAGAGAGGATGGGAGGATCAAGAGGTCAGCGCAAATGGAGCTGCAGGGACAATAACTGCCACAGTGCAGCCATGTGCATGCGTATGTGTTTTCAGCGTGATCAGGAGGACACACTGAATTGAGCAGGTCAAAGCCCTTAAACCGGCAGCAAAAACAAACGATATAGTTTCACTCCCATTCAATTTAAAAAAAAGGAGCTCATTCTCAACTTAAAAGGGTTTTGTCGGACATTTTGAAACCCAATTATTTTGATGCAATCTCTTAATTAGATTTTTTTTTTCTCTCATTGTAAATTACTATGCACTGAGGCGGAGAAGATTGCCGTAATAAAATGTTATTCCGTTAAAATGACCTAGACCAATATGCGCTGTAATCTCAATTGCATCAGCAATTTATCAACTAAAGCCCCTCACTCAGTCTTGTCAATACAGCAAAGAGAATGTTCACTTTAACATTTTTCTACTTCTGTCAAAGGGGTATATGTCACATTGTTCAAAAGAAATTATTACTAATGCTTAATTGGCAAACAATCACTCTCTGTTCATGTAGCTGTGATCAAATTTTTAATAGATTACGAAGACTGGTGCAACTATATATATGCATTACAGGCACCTTGGTCCTCCTGTTAAGCTGTTTTATGGGGCTGAACATTTAAGATTACCATGCTATCTTTGATCAGAGCCTGTGATGAGGATTTGGTGCAAATGACTGTCTATATACAGGAACAGTGAAGATAAAAATGTGCTTCTCAGCTCTTCATCTTTTTCTCCCTGATACATACATTACTTTTACCATGGCATTGCTTTGATAGAAGTGCCTTGCATGTTGCACTTTCATGTTTTTAAGAAAACACTGCAAGACGTGCATTATCATAACGATTAATCGATTAATCGAGAACATACAAAAGTGTCAAACAATTGTTGGTTCCAGCTTCTTAAAATGTGAGGATACTCTGCTTTTCTTTGTCATTTATGATAGCAAATGAAGAGACTTTGGGTTCTGGACCTTTGGTTAGACAAAAGAAGCAAATTGGACAAGTCACTTTGGGCTCTGGGAAATTGTGCATTTTTCTCAATTTTTTACATTTTTTTACAAAATGATTAATTGTGAAAATAATGGGTAGACCAGTTGGTAATTAAAATCATTAGCCGCAGGTCTAATCATAATGTGCTATGTTGTAACTGTTTGCTGAATGTCAATGTAGACTTTTTTTATTGGTGGCATTTTTATAATTCAAACATAATTTAACTAGGCTTTGCTGCAAACACAACCCATGCAAATTGCTTTAATTGTGTTTCATGCCTTTTTATTAATTGATTTACTGATTATTGATGATTTACATTCTGTAGGCAGTGACTGATTACAGAATCTGCCTAAAAGCTGCATCCTTAGTTTTTAACCGAGGGATGTGTGCGACACAGTGCTTGTAGTAGGATTGTTGTGTGAGCACTAGCCAGTGTGCTAGTGGAGCAGACAGGAGGCTATTCTGAGCAGGCCTGGGAGCGTGCTGCCTTGTGAGTCAACATGAGTCAGGGCCAGAGAGTTGTTTGGTCCTAATGTCAAATAGAGGGACTGGACGGCATGCAGAGTCAAAGGTGGAGACAGCACATCATCTATGCAGGGAGCGATGCCATGCCAATTACGACAAGAGAAAGTGAGTTGAGTTTAGGAGAACAGGATTGCTAATTCACCACACCTTTGACATCTTTGCTGATTAAATACTACATTTTATATACAGTGCTGTAGACATGTTGATTTTATTTAGAATATCAAGAAGCATTAAGCAAGATGAAAGAGGTGCGGAAGGTTTTGGTGGACTGGAGGAAAAGGTTGATGTTTTCTGGTGTATCAGACTCTGACCGTGTGAAAACTGATGCAAATAGCCATATTCAGTGACCAGCTGGTGGTATGATTTGTTGTTGCCGAGGTCAACAGAGGCAGAAGAAAAATTTTCATCACAGTATACTGCTGGCAATGAGCCCAGTGCCGCCGAGGCTGTAGTGTTGAATAGGTGCATGCCAACAGATTTTATTGGATATATATACCGTGGTCAACACAGATTTTGTTGCTAAAACGGAGATTGAATGGCAGGTGGGTTGTGCGAGCTATTTTTTCCCATGTTGAAGGAACCACTCGAGTGCGTTTCTCCCTGTGAGACAGAGTTTATTGCCCTTTTGGTGGGTGAAAAACATCCCTGTGTTTTGTTAGCGGCTAGTGACGATGAAGCCTTACTTTTATGATCCAGGCCAGTAGTTGAGACCGAGGTGTGTAGGTGTGTGTGTGTGTGTGTGTGTGTGTGTTTCCTGTCTCTT